>JABASK010000029.1:0-66917 GCA_019776465.1 Rambutanura hunanensis | reverse complement strand
TCTCTTTCAGGAGACGCAGTAGTAGGCATAGTTTTAAAAATCTTTTTTTTTTCAATTAAAAAAACGAAAAATTACATGTTTTTTTTTGTGCTTTAGGAATTGCGTGCAGTAATTCTGGGCGATCCAGGTATTGGGAAGAAAAAGAAAAGTAAGAGCAAGAAGAAGGATGACGAATTTGTGTTGTAAGAAAAAAAAACATATAAGTTATAAGTTAATTCGAAACAAAAGGTTACAATTTTTAATACTTTTTACTTTTAAGAGTTTAAAGTAAGAAATGAAAATATTGGTTGCTTTCAGTAAACATTACCAACCTCCTCCAGACAAGCCGATTAGCAGTTTGACTAAGAAATTTGAAACTCAGCCATTTTTTATAAATGAAGACGCTGGATTGGCTCTACATGAGTATCAGCTGGAGGGTCTAAATTGGTTGAGATATTCATGGGGTCAAGGAATTGACACAATATTGGCCGGTAAGCGGAACGTGAAGTTATTGACCTGAACTCTTAACTTTAATATTTACCTCAATTTGGGTTTTCGGAATTAACTAATTTTCATGCAATTGGCATAAGTTTCCTTTCCAGATTTTTCTAAATGTCGTTAATGTGCAACTTTTTTGTTCTTTGCAGATGAAATGGGTTTAGGAAAAACAATTCAGACGATTGTCTTTCTCTACTCGTTATACAAAGAAGGTCATTCCAAAGGACCTTACCTTGTCAGTGCTCCACTCTCAACGATTATTAATTGGGAAAGAGAATTTGAAGTTTGGGCGCCTGACTTCTACGTTGTGACTTACATTGGAGACAAAGATTCGCGAATTGTTATACGAGAAAATGAAATTTCTTTTGAAGAAGGAGCAGTGAGAGGAGGACCTAAAGCGTGTAGAATTAAAGGAGCTGTGAAATTTCATGTTTTACTGACTTCTTATGAATTGATTGCGATTGATGCGGCTTGTTTGGGTTCTGTGGATTGGTCAGTGTTGGTAGTAGACGAGGCACATCGACTCAAAAACAACCAATCAAGAGTAAGATACCAAAATTTTAGCAATTTTTTTTTCAAATTGTGGAAAAAGTAATTTTTTGATGTATTTTTCTTTGCTCTTGTAGTTTTTCCGTGTTTTGAACAACTATCAAATTCAATACAAATTGTTACTGACTGGAACTCCTCTACAAAATAATTTAGATGAATTATTTCATCTTCTCAATTTCCTTTGCTCGGATAAGTTCAATGACCTGCTGGCATTTCAAAATGAATTTGCAGATATTAACAAGGAAGACCAAGTAAAGAAATTGCACGATATGCTTGGACCGCATATGTTGAGACGGTTAAAAGCTGATGTGCTTAAGGTAAGCGTCACTGAAGAATAAAGTCGATTTGCGTTAGATCAGATTAGCCAAGTTTTCAGGTTAAGAAAACCATCGTAATTTTAATTTGTTTACAGGGAATGCCATCGAAATCCGAGTTTATAGTTCGCGTCGAACTCTCTCCCATGCAAAGAAAGTACTACAAATGGATTTTGACACGAAACTTTGAAGCCCTTAATTCAAAAGGAGGCGGACATCAAGTTTCTCTACTGAATATTATGATGGATTTGAAAAAATGTTGTAATCATCCATATTTGTTTTCATCAGCTGTAATGGAAGCACCAACACTACAAAATGGAATGTATGAGGTCAATGCCCTAACGAAAGCATCAGGAAAACTTGTCCTTTTACAAAAAATGTTACGAATTCTCAAAGAACAAGGACATCGTGTCTTAATTTTTTCACAAATGACAAAAGTTTTGGATCTTCTTGAAGATTTCTTGGAAGGTGAAGGTTACAAGTATGAAAGAATTGACGGAGGAATTACTGGAAGTTTAAGACAAGAAGCTATTGATCGTTTCAATGCACCAGGAGCTAAACAATTTGTATTTCTTCTATCAACACGTTCTGGTGGATTGGGTATCAATTTGGCAACAGCTGATACTGTTGTTATTTATGATTCGGATTGGAATCCTCATAATGATATTCAAGCATTTTCAAGAGCTCATCGTATTGGTCAGGCTAACAAAGTGATGATTTATCGGTTCGTAACAAGAAACTCGGTGGAAGAAAGGGTCACACAAGTGGCAAAAAAGAAGATGATGTTGACGCATTTGGTTGTAAGACCGGGTATGGGCAAGGGAGGTAATTTTTCGAAACAGGAATTGGACGATATTATCAAATTTGGTACGGAAGAATTATTCAAGGATGAAGAAGGGAAGGCGGATGAAGCTATTCATTATACGGATGATGCTGTGAAGGAATTATTGGATAGAAGCAAGGAAGGAGTAGAACAAAAAGAAAGTTGGGCTAATGACTACTTGTCATCATTCAAAGTGGCAAGTTATGCCACGAAGGAAGGAGATGACGTAAGACGAAACTTTGTAAATTGAAAGAAATTGAGAAAAAGTGTAATTGTTTGGATTATTTGTTTTGTAGGATGAAGATTTGGATACTGAAGTGATCAAACAAGAAGCGGAAAATACAGATCCAGCCTATTGGGAAAAACTTCTACGACATCATTATGAACAACAACAAGAAGATTTGGCAAGATCTTTAGGAAAAGGAAAACGTGTGAGAAAGCAAGTTAATTACAATGATGCGAATGATGGACGAGATGATAATACTTGGCAAGACAATGTATCAGATTATAACTCTGACTACTCGGCACCATCTGATGATGACAAGGAAGATGATGATTTTGATGACAAGAATGATGGTAGGAGAAAAGATGATGGAGTTTTGAATTGAAACAAAACCAATTCAATTACTAAGTCAATTAGCTTGATTTTATTTTTGTTAACTTTTTAGAATTGGGACCGCGTGGAAGGCGGAGGCGAGGTTTGGACCGGCGAGAAGAAAAAGATCGCCCACTTCCACCACTTTTGGCAAGAGTTGGTGGAAATATTGAGGTAAGGTGTTGGATTTCAAGGGAAAATTGTATGTTTTGATTTTCACGTATTTTTGAAATTTTTTGTTTAGAAAGTTTTTTTTATGGAATAGTTAGGTAAATTTGAATCGTCGGTAATCCGAACATTGAGTTTCTTAAGAAAGTGAACTCAGATACAAACTGACGTAGAATGAGATTTATTGGGATTTCGATTTAGAGCTGTTTGATTGAGACAATTATCAGAATGGGCTAAAGGCGTGTCCCTACAATGAAATATTTTCGGAATTGTGAAGTTTTTTTTTGGAAACTGAAAAGTGCTCTATTGAAGGATGTCAGTTTTGTTTAAACATTGATTGTTTTTCAGGTTCTTGGATTCAATGCCAGGCAACGGAAGGCCTTTCTCAATGCAATTATGCGCTACGGAATGCCACCTCAAGATGCGTTTAATACTCAATGGTAGATTAATTAACTGTTGTAGCTTAATCGGTTTTTGTAGCATAAAAGATTGTGAGTAAAAAAGAATTTTTTTTTGTAATATTTTTCAGGTTGGTGAGAGACTTGCGTGGGAAATCTGAAAAATGCTTCAAAGCCTACGTTTCTCTTTTTATGCGTCATTTGTGCGAACCAGGAGCTGACAATGCTGAAACATTTGCTGACGGTGTACCTCGTGAAGGCTTGTCACGTCAACACGTTCTCACTCGCCTCGGTGTAATGTCCCTAATTCGGAAAAAAGTACAAGAATTTGAATCCATCAATGGTTTATACTCAATGCCAGAATTTATTGAACGCTTGCTAGCCAAGCAAGCTGCTGATCATGCAGCAGCAGAAGAAATTCGTAAAAAAGCAGAAGCTGAAGCGATTAGATTAAGAGAAATGGCAGAAAGTGCTGCGGCTTCTGAAAATCCACAACCTTCAACCTCGTCCGGTAGTACAAGTGTCCAACCTTCGGGAAATTCAAATGTTCCGGAAGAAATTGAAATCAAGGATGATGACGATGAGGAAGAAAGTGGGGCACTGAATATGAAAGTAGATGAGAAGAAGGAAGAAGAAAAACCCAAACCGATGGAAGTTGATACGGTTGAAGTTAAAAAAGAAGAAAAGGAAGTTGTTACAGTAAAAGATGAAGATGATGAAGAAACTAAAAGTGATTCAGAAGTTGGGAAAATGTTGAAAAAGGAAGATGAAAAAGGAACCAAGGAAAAGGAAACTGTGAGAACACGGAAGTTTATGTTTAATATTGCTGACGGTGGTTTTACAGAATTACATACTTTATGGCAAAATGAAGAAAAGGCAGCCGTTCCTGGAAGAGAGTATGAAATTTGGCATAGGCGTCATGACTATTGGTTACTTGCGGGAATTGTTAATCATGGATATGGCCGGTGGCAAGATATTCAAAATGATGCTCGCTATGCGATTATCAATGAGCCGTTCAAAATGGACGTGGGCAAAGGGAATTTTCTAGAAATTAAGAACAAGTTCTTGGCGAGGAGATTTAAGGTAATTTAGAAGAGAACACCTTGAATTTAGGAAAGGTAATTAATCTAAACTGGTTATGATTTTGACAGCTGTTAGAACAAGCTTTAGTAATTGAAGAGCAACTGAGACGTGCAGCATACTTGAACCAAGTTCAAGATCCGACCCATCAGTCGATGACACTCAATTCCCGATTTGCGGAAGTCGAATGTTTAGCTGAGTCTCACCAACATCTATCGAAAGAAAGTTTAGCTGGAAATAAACCTGCTAATGCAGTTTTGCACAAGGTAAGAAAATATGACCTATTAATTTCACCTTTGAAGTTTGCACCGTTTTGAAGGAAACGGATAGGAATCCGATGATGGTTACTTAGATTATCCGGATTAACTCGGAAGTTTGAAAGACTGAACTTATTTTTAGTAAAAAACGTTTTTATGTCGTTAGGTATTAAATCAACTGGAAGAACTTTTGTCTGATATGAAGTCAGACGTTAGTAGACTTCCAGCAACACTGGCTCGCATTCCGCCAGTGGCTCAGCGCTTACAAATGTCAGAGAGACAAATTTTATCTCGATTGGCAAGTACGAGTGGGTCAACATCGAGTAATAATGCTGGCGTAGCAGGTAAAGTTGAAAATCAACAAATATTTGATTGATACTTATTGTTAGTAGAACTGATTTCTTTTTAATTGAAATTAATTTATAGGAGCCATTGCCTCTCCATTCCCAGTCTCTATGCCTGGAAATTCTGTGGGTGGAATTAATCTCGCAAGTTTTCGCCCACAGTTTACCCTTCCAGGTCAACAGAGTTCTAGAGGTGATGGTTATGGTGGAAGTGGGCAGTGAAAGAATTGAGAAATAAATGTAAATTCGACTCGACCTCCGCCGTTTATAAAAGTAGTGTACCTTTTCCTTTCTCATTTTGTATTTAAAAACAAAAAAAATTGTGACAACTTACTATTTGATTTTCTATATATTAAGAACAACAAACGTTATAAAAAGGAAATAAATTATTATCATTATCATGTCTTGGCTAAATCCCGAACGTGTCCAATTCCTGGACATTTCATTGATTCGGTTAATGTACTCTGGCAATAAGGTGCAATTATTCTTTTCATTTCGTCGTATTCCAGTTTCAGGGTAGAGGGACGCGGGAGTCGTTTTACAAGTTTTTCGTGATACGTGAAGGGTTGACGGTGAACGTAATCTTTTGTCATTTCGAATTTTGAATTTCGTTTTTTTATGTTTACTATTCTCATTCTGGCAAGGTGCGCTGGTGGTGGTGCAGGTGCTGGTCGTTTTCATCGTTCCAAGTTACGTAATGTGCAACTTCAAGTGAACAATAATAGATTTACATTGTGGCTACGCGCGATCAACTCTTGCCCTACTGAAGAAACCAATAGAGGGATGGCAGGGCGAGGTAGAGGTCAGGGGCAGTACCAAGGTCGTCATCCGCGATATAGCAGTAACTATGGAGTGGAAGGGCTTCTCGACGATAATTCTAAAGAAGGTAACGCTGGTCCTAGTGGGAGAATGTCCCGACAACATAAAACCGGAAAAGGTATTCCGCCAGGGCTCAAAGGAAAGGAAATAGGTCTTTTCTTTGCTGCCAAATCTAAAAAAAACAAACAGGAACGAGAACAAGAAAGACTCAAGCTGATTGTAAGTTATTGGGAAAAATCAAAGGTGACCTTGAAACTTTACGTTGTTTTTAATATTTTTGATTCTTGTAGGGTTATGACTTAGATATGTCAGAAAGCGTTCAGACTAAGATTACTCAGACCCTAATCGAATTGAATAAACGTGCGGGACCAGATGAAGACACTTCCTTCTGGAATAGCAACGTTGAATTCCAGAAAGACTATATGCAAAACTTGGCTGAAAACTTAAAAGGAGGCCTAGGGCATAAAATTGAAAGGGCCGTTCCTATTGAAAGCTTACGAGATCCTAATCTGGATAATGCCTTGAAACTAGAATCAGCCGAACGGAGAAGTTCCAATTTCCAGTACCAGTTGATGATGCCACAACGTAAGAGACTACCAGCATATGCCATGAGGAAAGAAATTATGGACGTTATCATTCAGAATCAGGTGAGTCTTTCCGGGGGCTAAAATTTTATTCAAAGTTATCCTTGTCTTGGTTATCCTGGAACTTAGGTTATCTGTCTTCATCTTCGTTTCAGGTCACTGTGATTTCTGGTGAGACTGTAAGTATCAATTTCTTTTATCAAAACGTTTCAATTCTATTCATCGCAAATCTTTGACGTAGGGGTCCGGAAAAACTACGCAAATTCCTCAGTTCATCCTTGATCGTGCAATTTACGATGGAAACGGATCAGTTTGTAATGTCTTATGTACTCAACCACGCCGTATTAGTAAGTAAATGCAAAACTTGGTAAGCCAATGGCACGCGTTGACAATTTGTCACTTTCCAGGTGCTATCACTGTGGCGGAACGTGTGGCCGAAGAACGTGGAGAGATCATTGGTGGAAAAACTGTAGGATATGCAATTCGACTAGAAAGCAAAGTTCCACATAGGACTGGTGGCACGTTGAACTTTGTCGTCACTGGCATTCTTCTTCAGCGATTACGCTACGATCCAATGCTCAACGGTGTTAGTCATGTCATTTTGGATGAAGTGCACGAACGTGACGTACGTATACTAACACATTGACAAACCATTGACATTTTCTTTACAAAAACGTTTCTCTTGTATTCCTCAGATCTTAACTGACTTCACTCTCGTCATTCTCAAAGATCTCATCAACAAGCGTCCAGATTTGAAGGTCATCTTGATGTCAGCTACACTGAATGCCAAAACTTTCTCAGAGTATTTTGGTGGTTGTGCGACATTTGAAATTCCTGGCGTGACATTTCCAGGTACTACTACCCCTATCAACCTAACTTTGCATTCGCAACAAAAAGTTTTTCTACAATATTGGGCCAGCGAAATAAAAGTCTTCCATAACGTTTTTTATATCTTCTAAAGCTTCAATAACAAAATAAGTTGGTTAAGACCTAAATAGGGTTATAAGGTTAAGTACACTGTGTTATAAGGGGAGGTGGGAAGTCTTTTACTTTGTATCCAACAACAAAGTGGCGCGAAGCGCCAAACTCTGACATACTTTTACTAAATACTATTATTACTAGTTTTCGAATAAGACCCTACCCTGAATTAAGGCCCCAATAAGACACCGATCTCTCTCTCTAGTCGTCAACAAAAAAATTTTGGGTCCAAAAAAAATATTTTTTTTACCAACTTTTTTATTTCATCCAAATCAACAAACTTATTGCGTAAACATTTCCCACAATTTTGATTGATTGCTATTTTTTGTTTTAGTAAATCAATACTACTTAGAAGACGTGTTGGCCGAAACTAAATTCGTTTTTCCACGGCCACCGAAAAATATCGAAAAGAGCGAGTCTACCTCCGCAGTTGAGTTCCAGCAGCTTGTTGTTCCCTACGTTCGAAAACTGATGATGGATAAAACATATCCCTACAACATTACCAGTCAACTAGCAAATCCCATGTCAGAAGAACTTAATAACGACCTAATTCAAGCTACGCTTGACCTAATCGTTTCACGTGATGTGTCAAAAGGTGCTGTTCTTATCTTCGTTTCGGGTTGGACTGAAATTAGTAATTTGATCAAAGATCTTGAATCGTCTGGAAAGTATCCTTCTACCAAATACGTCTTCTTTCCACTTCATTCCATGGTTCCTGTGAGTACACAGCGAGAAGCCTTCAAACGTCCACCACCTGGCACTCGAAAAATTGTTGTTGCTACAAATATTGCCGAAACGTCAATTACAATAGATGACATTCGCTATGTGATTGATACGGGAAAAATCAAGCAAAAAAATTTTGATATTGATCTTAATTTGGAAACACTTGATGACGAATGGGTGAGCAAGGCAAATGCTCAGCAACGGCGTGGGCGTGCGGGTCGTACCCAGGCTGGAGAGTGTTACCATTTGTTTAGTCGTGGACGAGAACGAATTTTACATAGTTTCAAATCACCAGAAATTTTACGCTCAAAACTTGAAGAAGAAATTTTATTACTCAAAAATTTACGATTTGGTCAAGCTGAATCATTTTTTCAAAGATTTATGAATCCACCAACCAAGAGAGCGATTGATTTGGCATTAGAACGATTAACAAAAATTGGAGCATTAGGTTCAATTGAACAATTGACACCACTTGGATTTCATTTGTCAAAGTTACCGATGGATCCGTATACTGGGAAAATGCTTTTGATGGCAGCCATTTTTTCGTGTGTGGATCCTATTCTCTCCTGTGCCGCCAGTATTTCCTACAAAGACTGTTTTCAAGTTCCGCTTGGTAAGTTTTTTTTTTAATTTAAAAAAAAATTATTAAAAAAAATACTAACAAAAAACAACTGAATTTTGAAACAACTTTGCTGTTTGGGTGAAACTTCAGTTAAAACCTCGAAGTTCTATTCATTATTCATTGCAAATTCACGGAAATGATAACCAGGTGTAACGCAACGGGCCATATTGCAACAAGGCGCTGTCACATCCTCTGGTCTTCCGGACGTTACCTCTTTGTCTGTGGTTTAGGTTTACTAGTTTACCTTGACCATTCTTTTGTTGTTATTTTATAGGCCATGAAAAGGATGTGGACGAAATCCGACTACGTTTTGCTGGGGAAACACGAAGTGATCATATCGCTGTGGTAAATTTTTCGGAAGTTGGTTGTTAAGTAAAATTATTTCGAAAGATGAAATTTTTTTCTGCTTGCAGATTCGGGCTTTTGAAGGATATGAAGAAGCAAGGCGTAACAGGAGCGAAGGAAATTACTGCTACTCTAACTATCTTTCATTTTGTGAGTAACTTAATATTAGACTACTAAATTCTAGATTACTAGGTTAGACTGCTACAAATTGACGTTAGCGTTTACTAATGATTTGGTTTACGATTGATTAGATACAATGCAGCACTTGGCAGGTGTCAAAGAACAGTTTGCTCAGCACTTGTACAAAATGAAATTCATTCAATCTACAAATTTTAAAGACCCAGCTTTGAATAGAAATTCAAATAATACAGCTCTCATCAAAGCAATCATTGCTTCTGGCCTCTATCCAAATTTAGCTACGGTAAAAGCCAAATTGTCCAAAACTGGAAGGGTCAACGCTGTCTTGGGATCGACTCATGAAGATGGTCGGGTACAACTTCATCGTAAATCTGTGAATAGTGGACCTGGCATGAATGCTCCTTTTGAATCTCCATTTGTGGTTTATTTCAAAAAAATGAAAACTAAAGGGATTTATCTACATGATACAACAATGGTAACTCCGTTTCCGCTCTTGTTCTTTGGAGGTGTACTGGATTATGTTGAACAGTCTGGATATGGGTCACTTGGTGTCGATGGATTGACACGGTTTCGGTCTACAAGAGCTATTTACAAGATGATTCAGGTAACTAGAAGGCTAGTAGTACCAGTTTTCAAAAATTCTAGAAATCTAACAGTAATTTACAACTATTTAATAAGCTAATATAAGCTACTAATATAATTCTAACAAATATATAATAAGGAAAAAATTTAATTCTTAGGATTTGCGAAAGAAATTGGATGAAGTTATGGAAAATAAAATTCGAAATCCGGGCCCAACTTGTTGGGAAGAAAATGTTGGAGGGACGAAGACTTCAGAACGATTACTTCTTGAGTAAATGCAAAAAAAAAAAAAAAATTTTTAATTTTGTTTTTAATAATTTTTTAAGATTTCAAAATTTTACTCGTTTAATTTTACAGGGCAATGCGTGACCTCCTCACGACCGAGTACAAAGCGTTGATTAGTGAGCAAGAGCAGCAGGCAATAGACAATAGTGATGATCCCAATGAGGACTGGTGAAGTTTTTCGGAAAAAAATGCAGATCTCAATTAATTTTTTTTTGTTGAGTTACTAGTCCTTCTGTCCCAGTTTTAGAGGCTAAGTCACTTTTTTTTTGTCAAAATTATTTATAAGAAATTTAATTTACCTTCTAGGACACAGTATTTTAGGTCTGAAGGAAAGTACAACTTAAGGCCTTCCCTTGTGACTATTTTTTTTGTATTCACAAGTAAAAAAAATGTCGTTGTGCTTGATTTGATTGGATTACATCATTGTCACCTGTCCTAGCATTTCCCTTTTGCCTTGCCTTGGCGTGAAGAATTGATGAGGAAGAGAGAATTTTTGTCAAATTTTGTGATTTTGAACAGAGGTTGAATGAAATAAGGGAGGATGTAAGCAGTGAAGCGTGTGAGTAGAACTTATATTGACATGACAATGTTTGACAGTTGTGGAGTAATGGCCTAATTTATTCCTTGAGTATTTAAGGACCAACAAACTAACATCTCTCAATTAGTTTACTTCAGGTTTTAAGAGACAAAAGTCAAAATGCAAAGAAATACTTTGGCATTGGTAAGAAAAATTATTTGGAGTTAAAAAATTTTTTTGAAAAAAAGAGTTGGATTTCAAAAAATTTTAATCTAATTTTGTGAATTTGTTTCTTTTTTCAAGGTTACGCTTGCACTTGTGCTGTGCATTGGAATTGAAATTTGTAACGCGGGTCATTATGGGTATGGACGCGGCGGTGGTGGAGGTGGACATGGGGGAGGGTGAGGCTAACGATTTTTAAGAATTTTTCTAACGAAATAGGGATTTTTTTTAGTTTTTAGAAATTGGTTTTATTTAGTGAAAAGAACTTGTTAGTGATTTTCAAAATAATTTAGATACGGACACGGTGGTGGTGGTGGTGGACATGGCGGCGGAGGGTAATAGTTTTTTTTTCATACAAAATTTGTATTTACTGAAAGTACACACCGGTATTTTGATTTTTCGTCTGACAGGTACGGCCACGGTGGGGGAGGCAGAGGGTAAGAAATTTGAGTAACAACTTTTAGTAAATTGGATTATAATGAATCACGTTATAACTGGTATAGGTATGGTCATGGCGGTGGAGGAGGTCACCGAGGTGGTTATGGACACGGTGGCGGTGGGGGTCACAGAGGTGGTTATGGACATGGTGGCGGTGGAGGTCATGGAGGCGGTCACGGTGGACACGGAGGAGGAGGGTAACAAAAAAAAATTTTTTTTGTTTTTTCTTTTTTAATTGGTTGATTTTTTTTAAAGGTATGGCCACGGCGGCGGTCATGGTGGTGGTGGTCATGGCGGCGGCGGGTAAGTAAAACTCGCTAATTTTGAATTAGTTTTACTAAAAGAATGGATTTTTTATAAAAAATATTTTTAACTTCCAGGTACGGCTATGGCAAATAGAAAAGACATGGCCTGCTTATAATAATTACGTTATACGATTTTAATTAGAATTTTCAAGAAAATATTTTCATACGTTTTTTTTTAAAAGAAATATATAGATTTCTAACAAAATACATTTTAAAGTTTTTGGACATTGACGTGGTGTATTAGGGAAATCGCTGCTAGGAAATAAGTTAGTACCTGCAACGAACTCTGATTGGTTGCTGGCGAATTGGTCTGTTTTTCGTGACTTTGTTCCTTGGATTGATCTCCGTCCCAACTTCCTTCAGCGTCTACGTCTTCATCTTCTGGATGTTTTTTCAGTTCCTCTTTTAAAATTTCAAGCGCTTCTTCATTAACCGTGTAAATCTAAAAGAAAAAAAAATTCGAAATTCAGAAAAACTTACGTCTGTAAGAGAAAATAAAAAAAAAAAAAAAAAAAAAAACTTTAGGTTTTTTAAGTTAAGTGCACACACAAAAAATAATTTTTTTATCAAATCTTTTCAAAATTTTCAAAAAAAACTTTACCTTTTCGCTCCAGAAAAGCGGAAGCAGTAACTCTGGTGCCTTCTTCAAATACGTCAAGGTCGGAATTGGTTTCATATGGACATTCAACTGAAATCGCTTTATGTCTAATTGAAAAAAATCAATTATTATGTGAACTCTAATGTAAAGACGTAACCTTTGACCAAAAATTACCAGTACCTTGTAATACTGTTCCAGTTTTCTTTCAAATAGCATCGAAGTTCACATTTTTTAGCAAAAAATTAATTAACTGATTAAAAAGTTTAATTGAATTGATTAAAATCAATTGAAAAATACTTACCGGCTCTACTAAAAGCGTCGTATGGTGCAGCGTCTTGTTAGGCATCATTCCTCCAACTCGATTAACATAAGTTTCATCAGCATCAAGAAAATGTGGATAAGACAAGACCAAAGGAGCACCTTGTAATTAACGAGAAACACCTTGAAGTTACTAAAAAAAAAATAGCCCTTCCCTTTTGTGTGAAGAATCTGCGGACGGTTTGTTTACGAAAAAAACACTTCCGGAACCCGTGGTTACAAAAATATTAAAAACTCTAAAGCCCAGTTCACATAAGCGCCGCTGCTGGCTTATCCGCAATGCGAATAATCCTGTTTAAATAGTTTGCGCGCAGCATAATAACTTCCATACGCTGCGCGATAACAACGCGCCGAATAATCCTTTTGTACCGGTATCCATCCCATGGAGAATTTTTGAGAATGTCTTCACACTGCATACAAATGCGGGCCTCTGTTTCATGAATTCATTGTAAACTTGGAATTGTTTGAATTGTGAATTGTTTCCATTTAAAAATCTAGGATACCTGAAAATTAGTTGGAGTGATACGCTATTTTCTTACGTTTGAATTAATTGTAAAAATTTCTGAAGCCTGAGTCCTTCATTCCTTCACTATATTTTTGAATAGGGTTATCGTAGTTTTGTTGTCATTATTTAGTCAGTGTAAATATATTAGATAATAAATATGCATATTGTAGTATCACTCTAACTAATTTTCAGGCATCCTAGCTTTTCAAATTGAAACAATTCACAATTGAAACGATTTCCAGTTTAAACAATTCCCAGTTGAACCTTTTTCAGTTGAAACAATTCACAATNTGAAACAATTCACAATTGAAACAATTTCCAGTTTAAACAATTCCCAGTTGAACCTTTTTCAGTTGAAACAATTCACAATTGTAACAATTTACCACTTGAAACATGTTCCCAGTTGAAACATTTTCACAGTTGAAACAATTCCCAGTTGAAATATTTCACAGTTGAAACTTCCATTTGAAGCATTTCTAGTTACTTTTTTTTTAAAAGAAATCTTAACTTGTTGAGTATGAAGTCTTCTAGATCTTACAATCGAGTTTCTTACGACTTAACCGAAGTCCCACTCCATATATTTTTAGACGCAATTTCTCTGCGTTCTCNACATGTTCCCAGTTGAAACATTTTGACAGTTGAAACAATTCCCAGTTGAAATATTTCACAGTTGAAACTTCCATTTGAAGCATTTCTAGTTACTTTTTTTTTAAAAGAAATCTCAATTTGTTGAGTATGAAGTCTTCTAGATCTTACAATCGAGTTTCTTACGACTTAACCGAAGTCCCACTCCATATATTTTTAGACGCAATTTCTCTGCGTTCTCCACTCCTAACAGCGATAAATTTTTTTTTTCGTGCGATAACGTTAGAATTAACGCAGTAAGAACTCGCCTTTAGAGTTTAGAATATATTGGTAACCACAGGTTTCAGCAGGGATTTTCTGCAAATTTTGTTGAAAAAAAACCGTTTTTTCGTAAACAAACCGTCCGCAGATTCTTCACACAAAAGGGAAGGACTAGTAGATGAACAGTAGCCATTTAACGTTTGACTCCTTACCATTCCTACAAGGTGCAAGGTCAATGACTCCTTTCTTGTAACACTTCTCATTTTCTTCACCGGGTTGTGGACAGAAACAGAGTTTAGACTGGTCAACACGGGGATCGTCAAGGAAATCTTTGGCCATATCGTATCTCCAGGCTGGAACGTCTTCTAACTTGGTTTTCCCATGGTATGAATACTAAAAGAGCGAAAGTCATGCCAAAGGTTACAGGTCACTTTTCGTCAACAGTCTGAGACTTACCCGCAGACTTCGACAAGCATCACTGTCAAATGTGCTCAGATGGGCCTTCCCAAGTGCTTGTGGGTCAAAGGTCTCACCACGTATGCCCTCCAGCGCGTTGCATCCAGATTGTGTATACCATTTCAGCGCAGATTCGTTTTTCCAGGAGAGAATTTTCCCGTACGGAATGTCGGGTGAAACTCCAGTTCCGACGGAGTAAAGTCCATCGTCAGTTCCATTACGCTGCGTATTAGAAATTTTAGATTTTAGAAGAAATAAAAAAAAAATTGAAAAAAAGTATTTTTCTGTGCCTAACTAACCCCTTTGAATAAACCGAATCTCCCGCCAGCAAACTGTTCCGGAATGGGTTCCCCTTCTTGCAGTGCTTGCATGACCTTGATGTACGCCTGCGCTTCGAATCCATAATAGAAAACGTCGCCAATTCGCTCATTTCGTCGAGTCAATCTTTCTCCACTTTTAATCAAATTTTTAAAAAATGGAGCTCCCGCGAACGGAATATCACCCAAGATCTTGGCAAAAGTCTAACAGTGGAGAAAAAAATTGTTAAAAGATTATCCAAATTTTGTAATTTAACTAAGATTAGTTAAGTTTGATAGCAAAAGTGTTTTACAAGTAGTGGAATATTGACAATTGTCACCAAGTCATCGTCACTTCCTACTGATTCGGAAAGAAGAAAGTCGTAAGTTTTAATTTCCCGAAAATCTACAGAGGATTTGTCAGGTGCATGAACAATTCCAACAATTTGTCGAATTTCTCTACAAAAACCATAGGAATCACGTAAAAAACACAAGAGCAAAAAAACCTAAAAACCTTAAAAAAAAACCTAACGTTTTTTGTTCTATAAATTTAATATTAAAAAATCTTACTTGAACACATATGGACCTAATTCATCAAAGATAGGTTTTTCTCCAGCTTCAAATTCATCCGGATTTGTTAAATTGAAAACAAAAATTCGCAAATAACTAGACGATGGTATTTCTTCCCAAACCTCCCACTTCGGCTTGAGGTCATTGGCCTGTATAAAAAAATCACATTTCCAAAAAAAAGTTTTAAATCTCGGCAAGAAATTGGCAGCTGTTATCAAATCTTTCTTTTCGCTGTAGACCAGATTAAGTAACCTAAAATTTTAGGTTAGCAAATGACACTATAAGCTAAAAACAACCAAACGTATAACTCTAAACCAGAAAAAAAAGTATAATTCCGAACTAACCTCCAATTCTACGTAAAGTACGAACCCAAGCACAGCAATTACCAGTAATTTCCAACTCAACTCCATATTTTTTTTAAATAAAACTTTTAGATAAATTGAAACAACTTTCTGTAAGATTACGAAACTTTTTTCCGGCTACCTAACCAAGTTCCTCTCGCTTATGGTTAAAAATTGGAAAATTACTTACGAACCGTTAAAACTACTTCCCTTCTCCACAGAAGAGCGAACGGTAGTGGTTAAATTTTATCTAATCGCTAAAATGTGTTATTTGCAAGGTATGTGTATTAGGGCACTGGTACTAAAATTGCAAAAATTGAAACTGAAGAGGAGGAGGAAGCGCAAATTGACCTCCGAGCTTTCGCTGACTCATTCCGATTCGCAAATTGCTCCCAGTCCAAATTCCTAACAAGTGATCTTCCATAGAATTGGCACGCAGGAAGGAGACATTGGGCGAAGGCAAAGCAAACAACTAGAACGGAAGAACAATGCGTGACAATGTCGATAACCCTTCTGGTTGAGCCAATCCAACCAAGGTCAAAAGTCTAACACTCAATTCCCGGGTCGAGAGTTCCGACAATCCCGACCCAGATTACATTTGAACCACAAACCAATCCCGGAAGAATTCTCACAATACCAATGCAGACACCAGTAGTATTTTCAAAGTAATCTTTGTAATAAATTTATATCGTATCGTAAATTCGTAACTAGAAAAATTTAATTAATTTACTTACTTCTTCTCCAATGCTAAAAAAAAGTATCTTATTTTATAGTCGATGAGCTTCAATCTTCAACAACTTAAAACTATCGAGTGAAAATAACTTGGTAGATAGAAGACACGTACCAGTTACTTAAAATGACGAAACACAATTTGTGGAAGAATACAAATCAATTCAATAACCCTAACGGTACGATTTAAAACTGAATTAATTCCAATAAAACTGTTTAAAAAGTAATTCCTTTTTTGTGTAACTGGCACTAAATCCTTTCACCTAGTAAGTAAGAACTTCGTGACACAAATTCGAAACAAAAGACGAAGTTTTGGGGGGTCAACTTATGTCTGCAAACAAATTAACCATGAAAAATGACAACAAACAAGTGGTTCTTATGGTCAACTACTACTCAGCGTTATGGAGGAATAAGCACAGAGAAGCAATGGTGACCTGTTCCAGTTTAGGATTTCTACAAACGACACGAATTCTAACGTTTATTTTTGTTAAAAACTGTTAGTTCATGAACCAAGCGGTGAAGCGGTTCCAGAACCAAACTGTAACAAATGACCATTACCCCTCTGTATTTAAATGCATCAAGAATTTTTGGACTAACAACGTAGCATTACTCGGAACTAAAACTATTAATTCTAAAAATTATAGTCTTATTAGAAGAAGTAGAAGTCGTAGAAACAAATTACTTATGTTACAAAAGAAAAAGTTGATATTTTTTTTTGAATTCCACAGTAAGTTCAAGTAAGTGCCACGATTCAATCAATTCTGCCAGAGTTAGGTCTCTATGGCATCATAGGAGATTTACAGAAGGTATTACTTGTAACTCTGTCCCCACTTGTAGGTCGTGTCAATGTCACCAAACCAATCAGCAGTACTAGATCTTGAGTTAAGTCCAGTATCAATACTATCATCTACACTCGGGCGACGTCCTCCGCTCGTACTTTGTGACAATTCAGCATCATAAATTGACATCGTCGGTGGTGGACTTTGACCTTGAAGTGACCCCGAGGCAAGACTTAAATCCAATAAATCAGCACATCCATCCGCATCTTCATCAAATCGGCCCACAATCGGGTCATTTCTCCAAGTAAGTAATGGATCCGAACTTTCATTCAGGCGCAGATCAAGTGTTCCATCAGAAGTCGTCGTACGCGGGAGGTCAAGTGGAACATTATGCCAAGGCACTACAAAAAACCAACAAATAAATGATTTAATCATCGCAAACAATAAAAAAAAAATATAAAAACTACCTACCTTTTACGACTCAAAGATTTGCATAGAATTAAAAAAAAGTATTCCAGGATTCTTAAAACCTAAACGTAAAGTGACTTGACCTAAGTTCACTCACTTGCCAGAGGAGGATGATTCGGTATAAAAAAAGATCCTCGACTAGTACCACCCGTCACTCCGTGACTATTTTTTTTAGAATTATACTGCGTGTCACTGCTGGACGACTCGTCATCACTCTGTTGATACATTTCATCTACTTCTTCCTCTGAAGTCGAACTCTCAAATTGATTTTTCATTGAGCTCTTCTGATTCCAATCACTTTTACTCTCGGTACTATTTTCATCAATATTAAGTTCAGATTCGACATCACTTCCGTCTGATTCCCATCGTGGTAAAGCTACTTGACTTGGACGAACTAGCGTTGCCGAACGAGGTCTGCCTGAAGTAGCGATACTACTCGGCCTTTCTTTCCTCTCGTCCATCAATTTTCTCAAATCCAGGATTCCAATACCAGGTATTGTCGACGGCATGCTGCATGAGGAGGCTGAAGGTGTTGACGTCGATGGTCTAAGTAACATAGTTTTAGTTTGACCCAAGTACGAACTCAATCCATTCATGTTACCACCAACTGACGACGACATTGGTAGTGTTTTAGGAGATGCCAACCATTCTGACTCTGAACTCGTCTGCTCCTCTGCGTCACTCAATACTAGCACACGTGGACGTTTCTTATTCAACGTAGTAGACGTCGGCTCTGGTCGCTTCATGCTCGAAGAAGCAGAAGGTGACAACAAAGAAATCGTCTTGTGCTGACTTAATCCAGAAAATTGGCGGTCTGCTTCACATCTCCTTCGGTGTCTGTGCCCATGCTTTCTCCCATGTCTTGGCCGAGCCGAATCGATATGCGTGTGACTAAATATGATTAAAAAGTGAACAAAAATCCAAAAACGCCAAGTTAAAAAACAAAATCATCAAGAAGATATTCAAAATATATAGAAATCTGATACAAAATACGATAGACCGAATACCAAGACAAGATTTACTTTGGTCACTTCGGTTCGCTAGTTACTAGTAACTAAGTTCATTATATTGGGCTATTACCTCTTTTTTCCTTTTCTCCTTTTGATCGTCATCCTGTTTTCTGACACCGACTCGACATAAATCTCGTCTTCAGTCTCACTGTTGCTACTACTCGACTCGGAACTTGTAGAACTGAGTTGTCGCCTAGTGGTTTCTGGTACAGAATGTTTTACCCTCTTGGTACCTCCATTTTTCTGAATGGGCTTGTGAGCACCATGTTTGTACAGATAACCAGTTGATTTCGAACTTCCAAACAAACCACTGCCACCAGCGCCATTCGAAGAACTTTTCCCAGCCAGTAAATCCTTCGAAGTTCCATTTCTTTCTGAATGAAAAATAACATCATCCGTACCAAAATCAACCGTCGGCGTCGGCGTAGAAGTCCCCATAGTCAAGACTGTTGACGGTGCCGTTTCCATTGGAGGAAGCAGTGATGGTAAACCTTCTGATTTTTCAGCCTTTGGTTTTGATTTTGTCAAATTGTCCTCTTCATCATCAGAAGATAACGTAATTACAGCCAACGGTGGTGGTTTTACCACTGGATGAACTCCAAGCATCTCAACTTCATCATCATCTACAGTCAATGGTGGTGTCAAACGCACTGGTCGTGGCGGAGATATCGAGCGAGTTTTCTTTGGTTTCATTTGTTCCGCGCCCGGATTCGTTCGATGTCTTTGTGATTCATAAAGTATTCCAGCACGACGTAGAAATGCATCAGGATCCGCATGCGTACTTACTTGACGAAATTGTCCAGGAGTTCCAGAAATTGACACATTAGGGGGATCTACAGAAATTTGAGGATCTGGTCCAAAAATATACATTAAGTGATTGTTCCTTCTAGTTGTACTAGTATATCGTTCTGGTCTAGACCGAGGATCCACATACTCCAGACCACTCAGTGGATACCCAGTTTCAACAGGACACCGTGGACGTTCAAAATCTGTTGTTCGAGTCGGTGGCGAAAGTGCAGCAGTTCTTGACGAACCTTCAAAAACTTCTCGAGTTCTAGGACTATGCACACAAAAACAAGTCAATAAAACCTGAACGTCTAACTCCTACAATCTAATTTTAACCTATACAACACGTTCCTCTAAAAAAATTTTTCTACAACGATAGATGTTAGATTCTATAGCCATTGAGACCCTTCACTTACGAATATCTATGAGCATTAATTGGTTCTGGACAATATCTGGTCGGTTCTTCCGCACTAGATCTCGGCGGTCTGAACCTAGTAAGTGATTCGAGCGTAGATTCCCAATCTCCAATTCCACTTCCATTTCCCACCCGTGCTCCAGCATTTGAATGCGCGACTGGTGGTTGTCTAGCTTGATCCCAAGGAAATCTACGTCCACTTAAAGACGATGACGATGACATTGTCGTATCTCCTCGTTGGTCCGCCAACGCTTGTCGAAAAATGGCACTTCTGTCACTTCCCAAATTGGGCAGCGTATTGTGAGAATGCTGTAAACTGAGGCGACATGGGGGCGGACTTGGAATTGTACTCAGGACAATAGGAGCCTCCGGCATCGGTACCGGTCGGTTTCTTCTTACCGAACCATCCGGATTCGGCATATCAGGAAGGAAGACGCGTCTCATTTGACGAGCTGTCAAAGAAAACCAAAAACACGATTAAGATTCTGTTGAGCTGAACAAGCTCATCAGTCATCACTGGGTAAGATTGTTTGATATGGCAGAACATACGTTCTCGAACACTTGAATTCGGAGAATCCAGTGCTTCTACACTTGGATTTGAATCCGATTCTGTATCAGACGAATCAATTGTAATTGTCACAGGCGACGCTGGTCGTCCACCTGAAGATGCACTAGGATAATTATTAGTTGAGCCACGTGACGTTCCACGTCTACTTCCGGCAGTGCTCGCTGTATTAAAATTGGTCGTAGCCGTAGCCGTAGAATTGTTCGATGTTGGATTCGTATAATGTGCCAGTCTATCGTACTCTTCCATCATCATTCCAGAAATTAGGAAATGATAAAATTCGTGTTGAAAGTGTCGTGTTCGAATACCAAAATGGGAATTGACCATTTCACGAAAATCTCGAGAACGAATATCGTAACGCGGCAGAAGGCCCAGAACCATATCGTACACGTAGCCCATCTGATCAAAGTAACATGTTCTTTAGCAATAGTAAACACAATTATTAAAACTACGGAAAGAGTAAATTCTTATTTAAAAGTTTCTTACTTCATTTCGAGAACGATGAATTCCCATCAGAGCCATGATTTCACGATAAAGCCACGATGAGATTCGAGATATGGCCGACGGATGCGTCTGAAAGTATTCAACAGATGGGAAAAAAACAGTTCCGGCAGGAAGCGTAGCAGCTAATGGTTGAACAAATTGAGCCCGATGATAAATCCTTTTACGACTTTGATATCCGCGAAGTGATGTCTCAGTGGCAATTCTATTCGCATTGCTGTCATCAACTGCCCCAAACAATTCACTACATGACGAAATAATAATCAGATTGAAATTAAGTTCCGGATTTTGATAATACCTGGGCATAGCGGGTGAAGCTGAATTTTTTTGTGTACTTTTAAGGTTAAAAACTGGTCACTTACGGTTCATCCGAGTAAAATGGGTTATCTAAAACAGATCTTCCAGCTACTCCACTACTGTAATTCATTAAGTCGATTGCTCTAGGTTCACTAAATGGTCCCATTTCTAAGATTCGAATGTAACTATTATTTTGATGTTGACGTCGTTCACGTTCCCGTTCTCGAATCATACGTTGAAACGAGTAGCCATGATCATGAAATGGCGTTGGAGGACTCAGAACGCCGAGTTGAAGCGTAGGTGAAGGCAGTCGCATTGGATCGTCGTATCGAAACACGGGCATATTACTAATTTAGATAAAAACGATAAAAGCGAAACATTATAGCGAAAATAAACTATAAACTAGTAACTAGTACTAATTGTAAGTATCGTTAAACTTACGCCCTGAATGATTCTGCTGTAAGTCGAATAGACAGGTGCGGCACAATGTTTGCAGGTTGGGGAATATGATATTCATCATAATCGTCGTTATTTCGAATATTATGATAGATACTTTGAAAATTACTTTTACACAAAGGACATTCCGGTTTGATTTTTGACCATTCCAGGAGACATCCGAAACAGAATTGATGAATGCATGAGTTAGTATAACAACGATTGGCGAGATCACTCAGGCAAATGGCACATTTTGCAGGTGAAGCTGCTGGTTCTGGACGAGGTGGACATTGGTCCGTGGCGCTAGCTGATGCGGAAGTTGAAGCTACCCCACAAGAATCCATGGTAGGGGGTCGATTCCCCGGTACTTCTTCAGTACTAGATGATGCTATGGTAGGAGACGTAATTATAGCTGCCGCTGCAGCGGCTGCTGATCGGGTCATCATTTTGTTAGGGTTTGCATTAGTCCTAGAACACTTTTCTGAAGTAGATCGTGGCATTACAGTATTGTTACATCCGGAAACAGAACTACCGATTTCTAAATCCAAACACCAGTTTTCAAAACCTGTCAAAAGAGTATGAAATTAGAAAGCGTGAACTTAGAATGTCTGCCCCCCTTCCTTGTTCTAAAAGGAATGCAAGAGACAGGAACAAGCGACAAGGGTATCGTTAAGAAACTTTTCTAAGTAATGTACTACGTCGTTAGTGACATGTTGAACCGTGTGATGATGTAAGTACTAGTAAACTAACACCTAACATACATGACGAAGCAAGAGTAACCCATACCCATTATAATGTATTATGTATTATCTTATTAGAACTCTCGAACTTTTAGAACCTAATGAATAAAACTTGAGTCGATGTCGTTATTTTTAGTTGTTTGTTCGAAGAAACCTACTGTGAGTTTGAAGTCAATCATGCTTTTGTTTTATGCGAAGTTACCACTGATCTGCGAAGCAGATAAAAGATACGAAATCTAATTGGAAATCTAGGCTCTACCTCACTAATTACGTTTTCCATCCCAATAGATAAAAATTCATGTAAGATCCCTTCCAATCTAACTAACGTGATTGCTACGCTCAATGCAGCGATCTAACAGATCGCTATTCTTTCTTATTCAAAAAAATTTAAATACCAAACTTGTAACAAAAGGCAATAGTGATTTAGGTTACACATCTGATTAACTTCCCATATACACATAAGGGTTAGCATAGCGCGGTCCTACTAGATAAATTACCAAAACGAATTACCGATTTTCTGGTCTGATGTAAATGGAAGGCGGGGGGGGGGTGGCGGAGGAGCAAGTAGATATTTAGGGAAGATAAAATGAGAAGCGTTGCCTTTACTTCGGTTTCCTGGAGAGAATCAGGGTAGGGTAATTCTTGATTAATTACTAGCTTGATTTATTCTTACCTCTGGATGGATGTTTGATTACCTTTCCTTGTTTTCCCGAGGACGTTGAAAACTGGACTGTCACTCCTCTTCCTCTACCTCTCCTCTGTCCTCTGCCAATGCTTTGTACTTTCCTTCCTGGATCCTTTTATCAAGCCTGGGTGACGTGAATTAGTCCCCCTTGCCAGACTCAAGGGTTTGGGTGGGTAATTTTAGAAATTAATAGATTAATAATATCTTACTTTTCTATTTTATATAATTACACATAATTACTTTTGTTCTTGTAGAAGTCATTTCTGAAGTAGTAACCCACTGTACTTAAGGTAAACTTCACTTTCAAATATCTAGGACTTCTCTAAGTTAAGAGTTAGTAATTAATTATTTTAGTCAACGTGTTCTTTATTAGTCTTTGCCTCTGTCAACTACTTTTAGTATTTAAATAATGATTTTTACAGATTATTATACTTTGAATTTATTTTATATTGTAAAGAACTAAGTATTTTTTATGAAATTTAACTTCATTTTCTCATTTTTATTTATAAATTTTCAATCATGCTTTTAATACAGAATAAATAATCTAGGGACTTTAACTTTTAATAAAAAAGTTTTTCTATTTGGTTTCATAATTGAGGAGAAAACCCATAGCTTCGGGGAAGGGAGGAATTGACATACCCTGGTTTCGTTTCTTCTATGATCAACTTGAATTTTGGCGCTGACACTTTAACTCTCATTTCCCCAGCGGTGTAAGATGGCACGGTCGATACAGGGTGAAAGTCAACGATTTTTTTTCAAAATGCAGTTTTCCCGTAAACATTTTTATTTTTTATAAATTTAAATATTGTATTCTTTCATTTTTACCAATTGATATTACTTAAATATCAGAAATAGCTAACTGGATGGTTCCTACATTCTCCAAAAAAATTACAACTTTTCTGAACGAACTGGAAGACTGGAACTGCTACATTTTGATTTTTAGAAAAAATTTCAGATTCCCAAGCACAATGACATTGCGTGTCCTCGCTTCAACAGTAAGAGGGGAGTAAGCATTAGAAGTGACATTGACATTGGACCATAGAACCTGTCAACCTGAACTGAATCCCAAATTAACCCAACTCTCATCTGGGTACCTCACTTGACACGAAATGAAGACAAGTATTTATTGTCCTTTTAGTCATTTCGTATAATTAATTGACCTTGAGCCTTCTAATTCTATGGCGCATTTTGGACCTACACGTAACCTCTAACTTAAATCATGAATTAGGTTCACACGAATTGCAGCAGCCTACTTGATTTACGCCACTTCGTCACTAGTGTAGCGCAGCGGGTTTACGTTGTGAAGATTGAAAATTGCAATTTTATTTCAAAATTTTTTTAAATTTTCAAAAAAAAAAAAAATTTATCACGTGTCAATTTTAATCAATTCAATTCAATTTCCTGTTCTAACCTTTCAACCTCGACTTTAGGGAAATTACTAAATGGAGTGTTCCACGGCTATTTTTCAATCTATTAAGGCTAAAGGTAAGACAAGACTTTTTAAAATTCAATTTTTTATTTTTGTAAAAAACATGTTTTTTGTAAAAAACAAAACAAAACATGAATTATTCTTAATGTTTAACTTAACAATACTTTCCAATGAAAATGAATGTTATCTGTTGCTGGCCTTTGCTTTCTGGCGTTACATTTTTATCTTACCCAGTTGGGCTTTGGGGGATAAGGGGCGTGGGGGTGGGGTTCTTCAAGTGTTTGGGAAATCTCTAGAAAATGATGATTAGTCTTCAACTACAAATTACTTCGAGCACAATGACAAGAGCTCCTCAGAGGTCCCATCGTTAAGGTAAAGTTGGGTCACGCACTGGTTCTGGATACCGAGAGGTAACAATAAGACTACGATCAACTTAACAGTACAATTCTATTAAAAAGAGATAGAATTCAATTAGATTTGATCTTGTAATTTATAAAAGTGTTAGTGTAGTCCCACCCTCGTGCCCCACCGTGCCCCCCCCCCCCTCACCAAGTCGGTGGAACCTAATTTTTAAAGTGTAAGTGCAGTAAAAAGTAGCGGATTTGTGCAAAAATTCTCTTTGCCAAATTGTTCGTAATTCAACGTGCACATTTATTTTTAGTGTCGTTATCACATACGAAAACAAACAGTGTGGCGATGATGGAGAATACACCAGGGAAGGAAGCGACTTCGACTACATTGACCACAAAGATTACAAGCAACAGGTTAGTATTAATTTAGTTATAGAAATAACTAACTAACCTCTTAACCTCCCCCCCCCCCTCCGCCTATGACATTTGGTTGCTTATGAGTTATGACATTTTCGAGAAAACAGTCTACAGACTTGCAAATTCTATCCGCATTCACTCATTTTTGGCAAAATTTTATCAGGTTGGTGCTACTTTTTTGCAATGTGGATTTTGGTAGAAAATTATTATTATTTAAAAAAAATTCACACAATGTTCTTATTGGCTAATGAGGTAAATTAGAGGTGCTGGATGTTGTATTGCGAAAGTCACACGCGATTACCATTTATTTAGTCACACAACTTGAGAAAACCTAAATCATAGTAAATGAGGTCAAAAGGTTAAAAACAAAGTGTGAATAACCTCCGATCTCACTTTACTAAATAATACTTTCCACGTGACCTTTGACCTTATCAACTTTGAGGCTTGGTGTTTGAGGGTAAGCTGTTATCTCTTCTCTTCAAGAAAAATCACTCCTTTCTGCTTTTACGCAGTTGGTCGAAAAAATTAAACAAAATTTCAAAATAAAAATAAAATTAATTTTTTTTTCAAAAATTGTTTTTTTTTCTCTAAAAACTAAACTTTTTTTTTTTAAAAAAAAATTGTTGATTGCTTTTTTGTTGTAGTATTTCAATGCTTTTCCTCTTCCACGTTTACAAAAATTTTTTAATATGCTTTCAAAATGCACATAAACGCTTCATGTTTTTTTCTCTGCCCAATTCAAAATTGCAATTAGTTCTCTAATTGCAAATTAAGTTAAAGGAATATTCTTAGTTAGGAAGATCAATAAGTGAAGAGTTAAAAAGGCTATTAATTCACTGAAGCGTCCTTAACTCCTTTCACTTCGTGTTTTAGTACCTTCGAATTTTAAGTAGGTCACGAAGCCTCTTCGTCACATTTAGTTTTTTATTAGTAAGACCCCGGCCTTATTTTACTTCAAAAGTCCAACAAGTCACTAACTAACAAGTGGAAAATTTATAAATTAGATCGAATCAAATTGGAAACGTTTAAATTTGAGTGATAACAAGGTGAATTTTATAAAAAAAATTTAATGGCGTCGAAAAAGTGCAATAAGTTCCGGGGAATTATCTTGGCTTCCGGCCATGCAAAAAAAGGAGGGTAAGCCCAACCCTTGTTGTACATTTTGCAAATTAACTTTAATTTCCCAGTGCAAAAATTATTTTTTGCAAACTAATGTTGCGAATATTGGTAAGATGTGTGTTATGGTCAAGGCTAGATTCTTGAGTGAGGTGTGGCTTTCTTTTGTCGCTTTGTGATTCTTTAAAATTGCAACATTGCAAAATTGGGAGGAGGGGGAAGGGGTAGTAAGATTTGTTTTAAGTTAATTGATGTTTTGAATTCTAAAAGTTTTAACCCTTTTGACCTTGTCAAATAAATTTGCAAAACTATCAAGACAATTTGCAAAAATACTTTGTTAACTCATTTTTAATCCATTGAAAATCAACAGTTTTGCTGATGACAACCACATAAGGTACAGGGTTCGTCAAGGTTGCAAAAAAAAATGGCACATTCCTCCTTCCTTTTCCCCAGCAGGCGTCTTCCTTTTATTCGACATTTGCTGAATGATAAATGTTGATTGATTGGAAATTTGCAAATTGCAAAGATCTTAAGTCTATACAGCTTTGCAATTGATCACTTATGAAAAGTAGGCTGAAGGGCGCACTTTTTCAAATTGGAAATTAAAAAAAAATCGTTTTACTCAAGTTTTTTCGTCTTTTTTTTTGTTCTAAGGAAAATTTCACCGGGACTTGCCCTACCACCAGACAGGTAAGCTAACCTTTTCATCGTTTGTTTAGTCTTGACCTCAATTAAACTGAAAATTATATCGGTAGGAAAATACAAGGATTTTTGCGGTTCAGACACACACGCTCAGACTTATTGTCCAAAAACCACAATTAGAGATTAGGCTACAGTTACAAGAAACGATTTAAAGCCCAATTTTTTTCTGCGGAAAAGATGTTTTTTTTAGTTTGTTTGGTGAATCTGTGTAACTTGTGAATTTCTAAACGTTAATTACTTTCTGGATCTTTTAAGAAATTACGAAAGAATTATATCAATTTTCTAACGTTTACTTGTGGTGTGCCAGAAACAAGAAATGCTGCGTCAGCAAATTTTTGCAATGGGTCAACGCCGGTAAGATTTCGCAACTTCTGTTGTTTGTCTAGTAGCAGATCAATTTGCAGATTGATGTATGCAGACGAGTTCAACTGTACCGCTGCTAATTAACAAAAGTTGAATTAAAACGTTACACTTTAGTTTGCTTGTATTTTTTGTTAATTAGGTAGTTATCTTATACCAATTAGAGAAAATTCTGGAGCTGTTATTTTAAAATGACACATTATGACGCGTCAATGATGGGCTCGGTCACTTATTTCGTCAAGAGTCTCACACTTGATTCATTTTCTTAATTTCTCTTCCTCTTCCACAGCCCGGGAACTTACCGAAGAAAAAGTTCAAGTTCAGATATCGCGCATAAAGTGACCCTTTCTCACGTCCAGGAGCACGAACAGGGTCAACAGAGTAACGGTCTTGGTAGTGGGAACAGTGGAAGGTCACAGGTCGCGACCTCAACACCTAATCGGAAAGTATCAGCAGTTCGTAGGGTTAGTCTTTCCTTTGCTGAACTGCTGAGTCCGAGAATGGCAGACATCCCAGCTCCACCCCAACCTTGGCCAAATACTAAAGAAGACTACGATTTGAATGAAGTCATCGGTGAGTCATTTTAGTCTGCTAATTGATTAACGATTAACGGTTGTTACTGCAAACAGTAAAATTTGTTATTTCATTTGGTAAAAAGTACCGACGTTTTTATTTACTTCATCTAGGGGTTGGAGCAACGGCTATAGTTCATGCTGCCTGGTGTCTACCGAGGAATGAGAAATGTGCCATAAAACGGATCAATTTGGAAAAATGGAACACGAGCATGGAAGAACTTTTGGTAAGGTAAAGATTGAGCAGAAGTAACGGAAATATCAGGTTACCCGATTACCTTTTCCGACACAAAAATTAAAGCCTGTGAATGTGATATGTTGTAGAAAGAGATTCATGCCATGTCTTCTTGTCATCACGAAAATGTTGTAAATTACTACACTTCGTTTGTTGTCAAAGAAGAACTATGGCTCATATTGCGCCTCCTTGAAGGCGGGTCACTTCTCGATATAATTAAACATCGTATGAAAACTACGGATTGCAAACATGGAGTCCTGGACGAAGCCACAATTGCAACGTATGCTAATCTAAGTGAATCTTATGTACGAAACAAGACAGTATTCGTTAAAGTTCATTCCCGTCATATTTCTTTACAGTGTCCTCAAAGAAGTTCTTAAAGGTTTGGAGTATTTTCATAGTAACGGTCAAATTCATCGTGACATCAAAGCTGGTAATATTCTTATGGGGGAAGACGGCACCGTGCAAATAGCTGATTTCGGCGTTTCTTCTTGGTTAGCCACTGGTGGTGACTTATCACGTCAAAAAGTTCGACATACTTTCGTCGGAACACCGTAAGTTGTTAAAAAACACCAGATTAAGGTGACAACATGGCACTTAAACTCAATCATTCCTTCAGCTTCATACTATCGTTATTTTTTTTCCTACATCCTACGCGTGACGCGATTTTACACCCTAATGACGTTTTCTTCATACAGGTGCTGGATGGCTCCTGAAGTGATGGAACAGGTAAAGCATTCAAACTTGTCACAAATTTGACTACTGATGTCACTTTGTCACTCAAATATCGTACCGTTATTTGTATCTCGAACCATGTTTCGTTTCAACTATTTTTCTTGTCGTTAGGATGGCTACGGGTATGACTTCAAGGCCGATATTTGGTCGTTTGGCATCACGGCCATTGAAATGGGTAAGTGGGCAATTGGAAGTTTGCAGTGACCAACTTGTAACAACTGCAAACTTTGGTTTGAAGTCGATGTTGGTTACATTCTGCGTTTTGCACTTTTACAGTTACCGGAAGTGCTCCGTACCACAGGTACCCTCCCATGAAAGTACTCATGCTCACACTTCAAAATGATCCACCAACATTAGAAGCCGGAGCTGAAGATAAAGATCAGTACAATAAAAATTATGGGAAAACAATTCGTAAAATGATTGCTGATTGTCTTCAAAAAGATCCGACAAAACGCCCTACTGCGACTGAACTTCTTAAACATCCGTTCTTTAAAAAATCCAAAGATAAAAAGTATCTACAATCGACTCTACTTTCAATTGCACCCACGATTGAGACACGGGTACAAAAAGCAGCCAAGAAGCAACCTGCTAGTGGTAAACTTCATCGAACTGTCAGTGGGGAATGGGTTTGGTCAAGTGACGAAGAAGATGAAGATAGTGTCAGTAGTCGGAAAAACGCAATGCGGCGACATTCATCAGCTCATGAAACTGCCGAGGGGTCAAATGTTCCGAGACGACCTTCCGAACCGAACATGTGTGGGACATATGGTCAACCTTCGCTTGTGCAGTCACAAGGTGTGTCAATTGGAGACGAGAACGGCCCTTACTCAACGTCAGACGATGAGACGCTGAATCTAGTGTTGCGAATGAGGTTGGATTTTTTCCCTAAAAATCTAAAAATATGAAAAAGAAGTTAAGGTTGGATTCTAACCGTAAGGATTTTGTTTTTATAGGAATTCCAGGCGAGAACTTAACGATATTCGGTTCGAGTACGTTCCAGGAAAAGACTCAGCTGACGGTATCGCTTCAGAACTTGTCGGAGCTGGACTAGTTGACGACAAAGATTTTACGTCAATTACAGCCAGTCTCCAGAAACTTATTGCAAATCGATCGCAAATTCGTCACCTTACGTTCCCTCTAGTAAGTTCAATGTCACATTTGATTGAATGAGGTAGTGACCTTTGACCTTTTCAGAGTTCTGGCCTACCCCCCTCAGAGATTCCGGATGACAAGACCTTAATTGGCTTTGCCCAAATGAGTATATCAGATAATTGAGAACTAGACTGAAAATCTTATCCTCCTCGCAACGAAGCTCCAAGTACAGGTAGACGCTGTAGAAATGCCACAGCGCTTTCGTTGACCTTTGACCTGCAAAACCATTCAAAGGTAGAGAAAAAAAACGCAACCCAGAATATCTTGTACCATAATGCGCTTTTAGGTAAAAAAAACAGTTGTATCATACACAACTTGTATGTGTCACATACTTTCCTTGCCGTTTTTAGTCGAAGTGTTTCCCTTTTTGTGTCTCATCATCTAGGGTCATTGACCTTTCACCCCAACCTTTTAGACTCCTAAGGCATTAGCATCAAAATTTGAAATTTTGCGGAATAATAAAATTGTGATGACATTTTCAAAAGTAGTGCGTAAAACAACAGATTGTGATCGTTTTTAATAATGTAAATTTTTAACTGATTCTCCAATCAATGGAGGAGCCAGCCGCAGCGATCCGAGCCCAGAAAAGGGCTCGGAGAAAAAAAGTTGACATGGTAAATAATACTACCTCGAGGACAAATTTGACAAAATTAGTAAAATTAGAACAAATTAGGCTTTAGACTTCATTTTTGGAAATCCACTTAGTTTCTCCTCTTTTTTCTTCTGAGCCATTACTTTCTTTCGCAAATGTTCTTTGTAATCCAAAATACCTCCTTCCCATTTTGTCACAGTGCCTTTTTCACATACCCAGATTTCATTGGCGACCTTTGAAAAAATAACAAGTGTCAAGTAGAATGAGGTTCTGATATTTCTGGGGGGGGGGGTCTAAATTTTGTAAAGTAAGTAGCTTACCTGTGAAATGAGTCGAAAGTCGTGAGACACGAGCACCATCCCACCTTCAAAGTTCGCTATAGCATCGGCCAAGGCATCAATAGTTTCAATATCCAAATCTACGCACCAAATTTTCAATAGAAATTGTTTTAGTTAAGTAACTAAGTAACCTACTCATAACTAAAAGGTTAGTTCGTTAGGTTAGTTAGGTTATGGCAAGTTATTGCGAAAACTTACGATTCGTAGGTTCGTCAAGAAGCAATAAATGAGGAGCCTGTTGCGAAATCCAGGCAAATACGACACGACATCGCTGTCCATCTGATAGTTGACGAATGGGACTCACCTGGAACAAAAAAAACAATAATTTTAAAAAAAATATTAAAAAACTAAAAATAAAAGTGGTGTGTAAAATTGCAGTTTGAAGTTGTGACCTGTTGTTTCCCCGTAAGTCCATATCTTCCCACAATTCTCCTCATTTCTTCTCGTTCTTTAATTTCTGGAAAACACTTCATCATATAATCCAACGGTGACAAGTCTAAATCTAATAATTCATGAAGATGTTGATGGTAACGACCAAATCGTAGATGGGAATTTTTACGAATCATTCCTTCCGTAGGGGTTATCTATATCGAAATTTTTTTGTAATAAATAAAGTTTTATCCTTAAGGTTAAGTGTACTAGTTTCCCAGTTAAACACTTACATCTCCAAAAAGCAATTTGAGTAGTGTACTCTTTCCAGCTCCGTTTGGCCCAACTAAAGCCAATCTTGTGTCCAAATCAATTCCAAATTCTAAATTTCTATAAATCCAAGGTGTGGTATCGTTGTAACGAAAACTCACGTTTTGAACCATGATCACTGGCGGAGGTACTGGTGAGGGTGACAAAAAGAAATGGTCAATTAGGCGTAATTTTGCAAAATTATTTTATTAATTTTCAAAATTCTTTGGCCTTACTAGCTCCACACGAAGGAAAGTAAAATGACACTGTTCTATCTGCCGTGACCTTTTCGGTCAATCCACCAGCTACCATTTTGGCCAAAGTTTTTTCTTTAGATTGGGCTTGCCGAGCCAATTTGGCAGAACCGTGCCCAAATCTGGCAATGTAGTTCTGTTAAGACAAAGAAAGTAGAAAAATACTTTAAATTTTACACTTTTACTACAATTTTTAGGGTTTTCTAAGGAAAAACAATAGTGTTAAGCGTATTCAGGTTAACGCTTCGGATAGATTTGAACATTCGGTCTCAACTCGCAACGAAAGGTCAACTTTTGAGTACAAAGTCGGGCACAGTCATCGAAGGCGAGGCCGTATTCATCGGCCTTTTAGTTCATCAGTTGCGCAATTATATATTTTGTCAATTATCAAATTTTATGCAGTTTACCTTCATATGAGCTATTTGATCTTGTTCCCAATTGAATTGTTTCATTTGGTTTTCCAAAAGCTCCAACCGGGTTTGCACAAATTGGTCGTAGTTACCCTAAAATACACAAAAATTGTATCATTATGTTTGATTTCACCTTTATTTGTAGTTGTAGTAAAGAGATTTAGAAAAAATATTGTCGAGCTTGACATTTTTTTGTTAATTCCTGGAACTTACTCCGAAGTATTTTAATTTCTTCTTCTCCAAGTGAATGGTATTGGTACAAACTCCATTCATGAAATCTTGAGAGTGTGAGATGATAACCAAGATTCTTTTGTAATTTTTTAATTCTTCTTCTAACCACACGCAAGCGTCTACCATTTACAAAAAAAAAAGTTATACATTTAGAACTAATTTACTACAAACGTGTTCATACCGAGGTCAAGGTGATTAGTCGGTTCGTCCAACAGAAGCAAATGAGGACTCACGTACCTAAATAACGCAAAGTGATGATGAGTTATCCTCCGAATTCGAACGTAAGTGCCTAGTAAGGAATAATTGAAAAAAAAACGTTTTCCTTACAATGCCTTTGCCAAAGCAATTCTCATCCGCCAACCACCACTGAAATCTTTAGCTTTCTTCTGCTGCATGTCTTTGGTAAATCCTAACCCGTGTAAAATCCTTCCAGCTCTAACCTACAACGGTAAATTCAAATTGAGTCTCGTCCTTATGAGAATTAAGATTGACGATGACGTATTTACTATGTAAATTTTATTTACCTCAGCCATATCAGCACTCATATCATCCAAACGTTCATAGACTTCCATAAGTTGTTGTTGAGACTCATCATCCGTAGCTTCGACGAGTACTTCGGCTAATTTCTCGAGACGAATGCGCTCTTCGTCCACTTCCATGACACAAGTAAGAGCAGACTTATCACTTGCTGGAATTTCTCGAGTGAGGTAGTAAATATCGATGATTTCAGGAATAGGAATCTCACGGTTACCAATAACCGCAAGCAAGGTTGATTTCCCAGCTCCATTTGCTCCGATCAGACCGTAACGACGACCACAGTTGAGTTCAAGATGTGTATCTTGTATTAGCTCCGCACCGTGAAATGTGATTGAGAGGTTATCAATCTTAACATCCCGACTTCTTGGGTGGATTCCTAAGACCCCGGTACAACCACGGGCTTCCGCGCTGACTTTAGCTTCCATATCCAGTTTCATACACAGCAATTCTGACGCACAAAAAATTGAATTTAGGAAACGTGAACGTAAGTTTACATAAAGAACGTTGACTGATTACCTTCAGCAGTCGCTTCAGGCTCAGATGACCCATCCCGACTGTGTCCATTCATTACCCCGTTAGTCTCACCATGACCATTGACCTCAACTGGCTCAACCTTACCGTTTTCCGTAGCCGAAGCGTTGTTACTTTTTTGACCAGGTTTACCTTTGGCCTTGGCAGCTAGTTTTTTTTCGAGATCTCGTTTCTTCTTGGCGTCGGAAGGCATTGTGGACTGGTTGCGTAGTAAGCTTTACTGACTCAAATGTAAAAAATTGGTTAAACTAATTAGTAAATTAATTGACAATTAAATTCCGAACAGTCTTCTGTTGTTTCGTCAAGCGGACCCTGACTTGAAAAGGAAGTGAAACGACGTCATAGCCATACACGACTAAACACGACTAAAGCAGAACCGAACCAAACGGTTCTCCGGTCAGTATGCGCGGTACGGTGAATCGGGCGAACTACAAATGAAGACAACGTAAAAGAACGATACCGCTTCGACTAGTTCAATTACATAATGGATTAAATTTAATTAAACAAACTAAACTTACGTTTTTACTTAATTTTAGATTTATTTTGTTGATTAATACATACATTTGACTGCCTTGTGCAAGACTTTGCTTCAGCCTACGTTTAATATACGACACTAATGAACCGATATATACGCACGTATACCTACACAATATATTACATCAACCTTGTTGACCTTATTGACCCCTTGATTTCGATCAGCAATAGTACTAAAAATCGAACCGTGTTGTATCGGTTCGGCGCCCCAATTTTTTACCTATCGGCTTTCCACGCAGAGCAAGGAATGATGTCAAACTTTTGGATTTTTCCATGAGGCTGATTTGAACCTCCCGCGGCTACAACATAAACTTTCAAAAGAACTTTGCAAATTTCAAAATTCAAAATCCACTTAGTAAAATTATTATAATTTTAATTAATTCTACTGAACTCAATTAATATAGTTTTAGAATTAAATCACAACGAGCTTTAAACGTCGCGTATCTAATTGAAGCTAAATGATAAACAGATAAACTCATGTTAACTTCCTAAAAAGGAAAAGAAAGTTGTTCGTGATTTGTTTCATTTTGCCCAAAATGGACACCTTTTCCCAATGACCTTTGACACCGTTGACGGTTTTGATGTCAAGTTTCACTCTCAAAGCCTCAATAGCCAAATATAGGAAGAGTTGGTGGCTTAAAATGGGAAATTGACCCACTGCCGCGCTCGCCCGTGACTTTGTCATGCCAAAAATTGCAAAGATGCAAAAAGTGCAATTTATTCACAAAATCAGTCAAGGTAAGAAGTATAATTTTCTTTTTTTTTTTCCTTCGCATCTAATTAACATAAGCGAATAATTTCTCCATTTGAAAAAGTCATAAAGGAATTGGGGGAAGTGGGCAGGAAATTTGGTTGTGGTTCTCCTAACTTCCTTTTTTTTGTATACAAATTTCACTTCTTTTAGTCGCCCAACCATTTCACTTTAATTTTATTTTTGACAAGATACGCGTAAAAGAAGTAAAAGTTTTTCGCAAATAAAACTACATTTTTTTTCATTAGTGAACCTCATACTTTTAATGTGAATCGTTCGTAATCTAACGATTTCTCAACGAATTTCATACTTTTCAAAGTTATTTACAATTTTTTTTTATTTAAATAAAAAAAGTTTTAATTTTTCTTTGTTTTTCTGGTTTTTTGCCAATTCATCAAAAAATAATTAAGAGTTTTCGTAATATTTGAAATTTTGCCAAAATAATTAACGACTTTTGTTATATTTGAAATTTTGCAAAAAAATAAACAGTTTTTGTGATATTTAAAATTTTGCAAAAAAAAAAATACATCCTTGTTTTTCAATTTCGCAAATTAGAAACTTTTTGACAGTTAGTGTCTTTTTGTTTTTAGAAACTTGTTTTTAGCTTCTTCTTTTTTTTGCGAAAAATTTGCAAACAAAAATTTCTACTACTTTAGAACTCAGTGCATCTTTCCTTGTGTTCAGTTTTTTTACTGTGAAATTAGCTACCTGTTGTTACCCGGGTAGTTCGTCGTCAATTAGTGAATTCTGAAGAAAATGTCCAATTACGAACTTTTAGCACTCTTGTTAATCATCGCAATTAGTTCGTTCTCTCCAATTAACTTTGTCCTGGCTCGAACTACGAGTGGGAGATACTTGAATAAAATTGAAGGTAATTTTCCACTATTTTCAAGTTTTAGAACAAAAGGACGCCAGGGGCCGAATTCAATAAAAAAAAAAAAGTTTATACCCTCCCGCTCCGCCTCCTCGCTCTGCTTCGCTTGGTAAATGAACTTCCATGCAAAAGTCGAAATTCTTTTTTTTTTCTGTGTTCAATAAAAAAAAAACTTTTTTTTTGTTAATTTTCGATTGAACAAGAAAGGAAAAGTTTGTTAAGTAATTAATTACTTTTTTGGTAAGTTTAAGATTAGAAGAAGAGAATATATAAAATACGATTAAAATTCAGTTCCTTTTCGTTCCCTTCCACGCCCTTCTCGCTCTCAATTAAAGTTGAATCAAAAGTTTTTAAGCTTTTTTTTCTAAAATCCTTCTCATCGTTTTGTAATAGTTTGAAAAAGTTGGAAATTTCAAGTATTTTACTCTTTTTTCATGGAATTTCCAGGGATTTTCGTAGAATTTTCCTATAAATCACTTTACTTTTGTCTAGTTTTGAGGTAATAATATATGTAAACTTTCTCTTTTTTTTTTCATTTCAAAAGATTTCGACGACTGGATGCACGCGGTCAAACCGACTTTAAAATTTAGGGCCGGCACAACAAAAGCAGAAGGTAAAAATATTAACTTTTTTCAAAATTTTGAAACTTTGCATTAAAAAAAAATGTAGGGTGGAAGATTACACATGAAGTTAGTGTATGTCGTTGTCTTTTTTCCCAGTTTGTTTTCGCTATTTGATATTTGTCTTTACAAAAATGAAAAAAACTGAATAAATCATGAAAACCCGGCGTATTTATTTTAATTTGGCTTTATTATTATTCTTTTTTTTTATAGATGCTGCTTTTTGGTACGCGTCAGCCCAAGCTGAACTGTCAGAAAAATTAGAGCAGAAAAGGTTCGAGGGACAAGCGAAAAATATTATACTTTTCCTCGGCGATGGAATGTGAGCAACAAACTTCTTTTTTTTTTTTTTTTAGAAAATTTACCGGATTGTAACGAAAAAAAAATTTTTTTTTATTAAAAAAAATTGAAATTTTTAAATTTTTTCTTAAGGTCAATTCCTACAGTAACTGCAGCACGAATACTTAAAGGTCAACTCGAAGGCCTGCCGTTTGGAGAAGAAGCTCAACTTAACTTTGAAAAATTCCCACATGTTGGCTTGTCGAAGGTAAACAAAAAGGTCAAAAGGTCAACCACGTGATTCTTTTTCTTTAAAATGCTTCGTTTTTCAATAGACTTATTGCACTGATAGCCAAGTTGCAGATTCAGCCTGCTCTGCCACTGCCTATCTATGCGGGGTAAGTAAGAGGAGACTGTTTTTAACTAAAAACTATAAAATTTCGAACACAAATTTTGAAAATTTAAAATATTTTGTTCATTTTTATTTTTTTAAAAAAAAAGACCAAAGGAAATATTGCCACAATTGGAGTGACGCCGGCTGTTACTTTTAGAGACTGTGCTGGCCAAATGAATAGTAGTAATCATGCTCAATCAATTCTAGCATGGGCTCAGGTCAGAAAAAAAAGCTCTAGTTCCGATTTTTTTTTCAAAATAAAAATCTTTTTTTAGATTTTAATCTTCAAAATTGAAAAAGGTTTTTTAGAAAAAGAAGTAAAAAGAGACGCATTTCCTTTCCACTTTTTTTCAAACCAAAAGAAAAGTAGATAGAAATTCAATTTGAGTCTTAATCCTCAAAATTCATCAACTTTTTCCGAATTTCAGTCCTCACCGTCTCTAACTTCAAAATCTTTATATTCTATGTTATATAATTCTTTTTTTTTCTGTAAAAAAAAGACTATTTTTAACTCAATTTTTTAAAAAAAAAATTCTTTTTTTTTAGAAAAAGAAAACCTTATCAATTTTCTTTTTATCTTTCTTTTGACTTTGATTTTAATTTGAACAGGCAGCTGGAAAATCTACTGGGATTGTAACAACTACGCGAATCACACACGCGAGTCCCGCTGGTAAAAGAACCAATTGCAAAGCATTTACTTTCTCTTTAAATAATTTTTTTGAAACAAAAAAGTATTAAATTTTGAATATGACAAAAAAGCAATCCTATTTTTCTTTCAACCACCAGGAGCCTACGCTCATATTTCAGATCGTGATTTTGAGAATGATCAAATAATACGGTAAGAGATCAAAATGACTAGATTTTCTTTCAAAAAAAAAATCAGACGAATATTAGATGCTTTTTTTTGAAAAAAAAGAAGAAAATTCCAACCAATCAAAACCTTAGTTTCTTTGGTTTTTTTTTCTCCAAAATTCCAACCCGCTAGGTAAATACAACACGAATTGTTTTTGGCAGTTCACACTAATTACTTTTTTTTGCTTAGTTTTTCTTTTCTTGAAAACATATACTTTTTGTTTTGTTTTTTTTTAAAACAAAAAACTTTTTATTTTTACCTAACTTGTTTTAAATCTTTTCAAAATGTCCACTAGCTTTTTGATTTTTTCAGCGCTGCAGGTGAAAATCCAGAGACTTGCGCTGATATTGCCGAACAGCTGATACTTAGTGAACCTGGGAAGAACATTAATGTAATTTTTACTTTGCCAAAAAAAAACATTGAAAATTTACATATATTTTTTTACTTTTTAATATCGATTTTGACAGGTAATATTAGGCGGTGGTCGTCGGGAACTCACCCCGAAAACTCAACAAGATATTAAAACGAAACAAACTGGACGTCGGGGTGATGGAAAAAATTTAATTTCCGTTTGGAAAGACTTGAAAAAGAAGTCAAAGGCCAAGTACATCTCGAATCGTGAAGGACTACTCAGCATTAATGCTTCACAAATTGACTACCTACTAGGTAAGGTAACTCGACCATAGAAAAAAAAATAATTTATCCAGTTGAAAGGTCAAGTAAGGTCATACTTTGTGTAATGTACCCACTACACCGGAAATCAACCCGCACTTTCCTTCGCTTTCTCCCAATTAGATCCTGAAAATTCCTCCAACGTGATTTCTCCAAGGACTTTTTTCCTTACCCCCGCGGGTATCACCTACTAAATAAATCCATTTCACCAATTTTTAATGTAAAAGTAGAAAAAGTCTACGTTTTTTTCTGTAAGATTTGACCAAAACGTATAAAATTTTCAGGACTCTTTTCCTATGACCACATGGATTACGGTAAGTGTCTAGCTCAATTACCAAATTTTGTAAAACCATTTGGGAAACATTTATAAAAATTTAATTTTTGGCGGGTAATTTTGTCTAGTGATGGACGCGGATGCCGGGTCAGATCCGAGTTTACCTGAGGTAAATTCTAGAAATGTCAATTAGTAACCACAGTTTATAACCGTAGACTACCTAAGGTTTGGTCAAGTTCCACTATTCCTAGTTTTTCAATTGACCGGAAACAAAATTCGGTTCGGTTCTGTCACTTAATAAAACCGTTTCACTAAGGAAACGGAAACCGGACGGAACTTGAACATTTCTTATCAACGTTAGTCTAAATGTAATTAAATTGTGGTTGCAGTTAGCAAACCCTGGTAGAAAATTGTAACCTATACTTAAATTTTATATTATCCTTTTCTTTAGATGACCAAAGTGGCCATTGATGTCTTGTCTAAAAATCCAAATGGTTTCTTTCTCTTTGTTGAAGGTAAGGTAACGGACAGGCACTTAAAGTGTCCACTTATACTACCCATGTCATTACTCAAGGGCTCTACAATGTCCAAGTCTCACCTAATTGTCTCTCTTATCCATTTCAGGTGGACGGTAAGTATATACTTTGTGTACTTAATTCAAGGTATACCGTAAATTTCCAAAGAATGACCCGTGTCAAAGATAATATTTTGGCAAATCTCCTTCCTCCTAAAGTGTTGTTAATATTAAAGGGTGGTAAGGTAGAAGTAGTAGGGCTTATTATTCGAAACTTTACGGTAAACCTTTCACTCAAATGGATCGGGAAAAGGCAATTGACGTCGATTCCACTTTGTCTTTAGAATCGATCATGCACATCATTCTACTAAAGCACAGAAGGCTTTGGTTGAGACGATTGCAATGGATGCGGCTGTAGGTAAGAGAAAATCTCGAGTTACCCAATAATTTGATTAGTCGCCCAAATGTCGCAAATGTCACCCCAAAGTTCATTTTTTTCAATTTTGGTGAAAATCACTTGGTTTCCGTTAGAACGTTAGAAAAAAGTTCATAAACTTTCACTTTTCGTTTCTTCCACTTTCTCCGGCGAAAAATTCATTCCTAAATCTATAATTTATTTCGTTCAAATTTTTTGTTGCAAAAAAATGAAATTGGCATCTTTTTTTAAAATAGTAACTGCAGTTGACCTGACGCCAATGAAGGACATGCAAATTTTTTGTTGTAAAATAATGAAATTCAATTGGCATTTTTCTAAAACTAGCAACTGCAATTGACCTAACCTCAGTAAAGGACACGTTAATAGTCGTCACAGCTGATCATGCTCATGTCATGAATATCAACGGATACCCGCAACGTGGGAATCCGATTTTGGGATTTGCCGGGATTTCGGACATGGATGACCTGCCGTATACAACCTTGAGTTATGCAAACGGTCCGGGTTATAAACATCCGGAAGACAATGGAGAACGATATGATCTCACGAATGACAATTTGGGTAAGAAAAAACAGAAGAAAGTTGACCTTTGACCTTGATTTCTACCAAAAACTTTTTTTTCTCCTAATTTAACAAAGTTTCAAGTATGAAAGAAAAGTTGAGAGAAAACTTAAAGTTTTGTCAAGTATAAAGTACTTAATTAAAATTTAAGTTTGGGACGACGAGAGGGCTAAAATTGTTCTTGAACTTCTAAAGAATAGTAAGGGGTGGGGTGAGGGTGGGGGTGGGGGTTGTAGACCACTTCAACTTTTCAATTTCTTTTCGCGTGTGACCTTTACTTTTTTCAACTACTTGACCTCTTTTTTTTGCTGGTTCTTGCAGAACATCCAGAGTACATGCAAATGACAGGAGTACCACTTCAGTCAGAGACACATGGTGGTGACGATGTCGCCGTCTATGCCAGTGGCCCATTTGCTCATCTTTTTACTGGAGTACATCAACAGTCATATATTCCACATGCTATGGCCTACGCTGCTTGTATAGGAAATGGAAAGAAATTTTGTACTTGAAATTGCATGATTTTAATTATTTGAACTAATTATTTTTATTAATTTAAATTAATTTAAACAAATTTTAATTTAAATTGCCATTAAAATTTATAGCCTGTAATTTCACACAACGTGTCTCAGTTTCTGCAAAAACTCTGCCACACAATTTCTATTTTTTGCAAAAATGTTTTTTCCAAATTCTAGTTTTTGCAAAAACTACCTCAAAATTTTGATTTGTTGCGAAATTCTACTGCAAAATTCTGTTTTGTTTTCTCTGTCCACAATTTCACTTTCCCCGAAAATTTCATTGTGTAAAATTTGAATCTTTCGTCACTTTCACCAAAATTGAGGTTCATGTGGTGTGAACTCTGTTGAAATTTTGTATTATTCGGTTACATTGACAAATGATGAAAATTCATTGGGTAATTACAGTACCTTGGCACCGCCGCGGCGTCCTTTCACTTGATTCCTTCCGAATTCAAGTCAAGTTTCCAATTAATTTCTATATGGATAATGAAGGATTTCAATTCAATGGTTTGTAAACGCATTACCCAAGGGAAAGGGATTGCATGGTTAGAAGACGGGACCACCTAACATGAAAAAAAAATAGCGGCAGACCTTTTTACCGGGGTAGAGTAATCAGTGACAATTTTTTGGTAGCAGGCTATACTGTACTTTTGGACAAGAAAGCGATTTCAATTAGAAAGAAAATGTAAACAGAGAAAAGCAATAAAAGGGTTTGACCCCCTACGGGAGTTTTGGGAGATTTGACTTCCAATAAATTGAAAGTTAGGAATTGAGCTCAGGATTCAGTGAAGCTTGGAAGCTCAGGCTGGAAAGGAGGAGCGATTAACCTTTGACCTTTAACCTCCCCGTTTTGGAGTGGTGCTATGTTGACCCATCAGTACTTTCCTAGAAGAGTAGCTAGTAGTACGATGACTTATAACAAGAAAACTCACCGGAGAGAAGCAGTTCACGGACCGGCGTCGGCAGGCGGGTGTGAACTGACGGTACATAACGATACCGGTTCACAGGGTTCGGTCGGTAGTGAAAGTTCGGCATATGGGAAAGGTCGACGGAGAGAGAAAGTATGGAAAAAAATTGAAAAAAATTTTTTTGAAGAAAAATGTTTTTTTTTTAAATTTATATATTTTTTTTATGTATATTTTAGCTAGGTCTCTGCAATTTTGCTCTCTCTTGGAAAAAAGGACGAAAAATGCAAACTTTGCAAATGCTAATTTTACCATTAATTCCAATTGTTCTGCTCGTTGCCCAAAATTTGTACTCACTCATCGATACTTTTAGTTATCAGACTTCAGTAGCTGATGTAGATCGACAGGTTAGTCCTAACCTTATCTAACTTAACCAGTTAGGTTTTAGGATTGAGATTTATTAACTTCAAGGTCAACTTAAAATAACCTTTCACTTTTATCACTTTGGATTGTCTCCAACAGACGCCTCTGTTTTTACGTAATTGACATTTTAAAGAGAAAAATATCCTGCTCTGGATCATAATATTAAATCATTTTTTGAATTTTTTGTCATTTGTGAAAATTTAAAGTTCAAAGAAGAAAAAAATTGAAAGTTTACAATTTTTACTAACTTTCATCCATTTTTTTATTGTAATTTAAACGTTTATTTCTGCAACCTTCTCTTCTATCTCATGCCTTTACAAAAACTGTCAATACTTTTAAAAAAATTAAGAATTTATAAAAAAAAAAAATTTCTCCGGACTTTAACTTTGTTTCTTTATACTTTTTTTCAGGTTGAAATGACACTGAGCATGGGAAAATTTTGTACGGAAATTCAAGCAGAACGCGCCCAAGTCTCGTTTTTTGTCTTTACTAACACAACTTACAACGAGTACGTTCAAATTTTAAATAAAAAAAACAGCATTTTTTTACCAAAGTTTTTGAACCAAAGTTTTACTTTGGTTCAAAGTAAAACTTTGAACCAAAAAAAAGCTCTCAAAATGAAATGAAAGATTTGAAAAAAAAAATCTATAAACACAAAACGTATTTACAGCAGAATGCTACCAGAAGCTATTTTAGAATTTTTGGAGCTTTCCTTTTAAAAAAAGGTTAAAATTCTAGAATTCGTAGGATTCAAATTCGATTTTAATTTTTAAAAAGTCTAGAAACGTCCACGAAAAACTTGAAATTTTTGTTTTCATGTGTGAAAAATCTTTTCTTTTAAAAAAAAAAAAAAAGAACATAAAATTGACTAAAAAATAGGAGCCATTTCTTCTACTTTCCTCTTGCTGAAAAGTATAAAGACAAAGCCGAGTCGTTTTTAGTTTGTAAGTGAATAAGGTGAGTTTCATTTGCAAACCTCTTTTATTCTTTTGCCTTCCAGTCTCCGACTTTGTGATGAATTAAAGAACTTTCTCCATTTTAAAGAATCCACTCAATCCCACTTCAAAACCACGGGTTTTTTTCCTCCGAAAAACTTCAAAGACCCGATTTTCTCAAAGACAAAAGAAAATCTCAACTTGGACTTACAGATTCCTTCCCGTCCTGAAGAATTTGACCCGGGCTCATCTTTTTTTTTTAAATTGTAAACCAGGGTAACCGAGAGGAAAAGTTTTTAATACAACGGGTTGAAGTTGACCCCCCCTTCCCCACCCCTTCCGAATCGGTTAAAGTTAACCCGACGGCGCTAAGCGTGTAACGACTTAAGTTGAAGTTGGGGGCTTTAATAATTTTGAAGTTTAGAACTAAAAATGAGTTTAGGTTAACTAGCCTAACCTAATGTTAACTTTGCTCTGATTGTCAAAATATTTTTTGGGGTCATTCAAGGTCAAATCTTTCAACACAATTTGAACGAACGGACATGGCACTGGAACGTATAAATGAATGGCCGCCAGTCACTAGAATACCAGATGTTGACCGAATTTTTGAATCAAAAACAAGATTTGAAATACGGCTAGATGATTTTCGGTAAAAAGTGAACAACATTTTTTTTTGCAAATTTTTTTTTCTTTTTCAAAAAATATTTTATTTGAAAAATATATTTTGAATTTTTTTTAAATTTATTGTAGAAGAAAGATTAGCGTGGAGGAATCTAGCATCGAAGACGTTGGACATGTTTTGGATTACTGTGAGTTTCTATGAAAATTTTAAGTTTAAAGAAAAAAGTTTTCAAAAATTTGATAAAACTTCTTTTTTTTTAAAAAAAAAAAATAAAGATACAAAGATTAATCACCACATGCTCGAGTACTTGACAAATGAAATCAAAGAAACGAACAGCACGAGCGTCTGGAGGTAAATCTGATAATTACACATTTTACAAATTTTGTTTCAAATTTTTAAAAATTATTTTAGAAAAAAAGTTAGGTAGGTAAGATGAAAAAATTACGTTTCAAAACAAGTTTTCAAAAGAAAATATCGTCTACACACTTCAGAATTTTAGAACATCACTGTCTGTCTCTGGACATATATTATTTATTTTAGATAACGTAGCTAAACAAGAAGAAACTGGTTAGAAAAGAAAGTCAATTAACACGACGTTTATATTAAATCAAATTAATTAATCATAATGAAGTAACTCACTCCAGTTAATTTGGAGCTTCTTATGTTTACAGATTCTTAATCGCCTACAAGAATATACTGAGATCAATTGAAAACGTTGGGATATCTGTCGTTTACGGGATTAACTACTTTGGGTAAGCTTTACTTTCACCCAAGGGCCAGAAGTCTAGACATCCTTTGACCTTTGACCTTCTCGTTGACTTAAGTTTTATGCTTGAACGGCGCTATTAATTACTAACTACTCAAAGGGATTCTGCGTTAGCTTTTCTAACCACAAAAGCCCAAAATGTCCTGAAGCCTGAAGCCTTCTTCCTGTATCAGTATAAATCTAAAATGGGATAATAACCACTCGTTAGGTTAAGGTTAGTTTAGGTTAACTAAGGTTATTCTCCTTGAAAAAGCATTAGCTCTCTGGCCCTGCTCATTTAACCGACAAGAATGCGAACTTTTACGGTGCTTCTGTCCGGTTCTTCGTTTCAACAGAATTTTTGTTTATTTGAATAGTTTTGTTTTTTGTTCTAAAAGACGCGGTGTTCTGAATCCGACGAGTTATATCAAGTACATCCGGCATGACACTCTTGGCCTCGAGTACCTCAATGGTTCCATGGAGTTTGCATCGTCTGTCAAGGACTACTACAAGACAATCGGAGAAAGACTTGACCATTATGGCCAAATTCAACTTACGTAAGGAGAAAAACTTGAAATTTTTTAGACTAGTAAGTCTTGGAAGGTAGTTGAAGTAAAGTCTCAAAAAGTGCTCACGGTATGTGACATAATAAGGACACGGAGTTTCCTGGATGAAGAGGAGTAACCACCATTGGTGTGACGGGAGAGAGTTGAAGTTATGGGCCGTCTTGGTCGTAACTCCTCGTCCAGGAAAAGTAGAACGTCTTTCCCTGAACATTTATTATTGTTTTCTTTTATTTACGACTAATCTTCTAATAATCTACTACCAACTAGAAACCCCCTTTCATAACCTAACCTAACCTAACTAACCTAACCTGTATAGTAGGCTCAAGATTCTGGATAATGTCAAGAAACCACCAGCGATTGATGGAGCTATTCAGTACTATGACATGATGATGTCTTACATTGATGAGCTGCGCCGACTCCAGACGCTTCTTCGAAGACAAATCAGGTATGATCTAAACTACAATCCGGGGCTTATTGCTAAAACGAACGTACAGCAAAAGGACAACGAATGTGTGTTAGAACTAAACCCAGGGAACCATTACTGCGACAGCAGTTAGCTCGACAAGCCATTTAAACTCGAATTTCCTGGAGATCGATCCAGAAGTTCAGGATAATGGTGACATGGTCATGCTCTTGTAAATTTTGTGTCGAGGTAAAATGTGTCGCAGTAATGGCATAGTTAATTTAAAGCATGAAGATGTAGCGATTAGATCACGGTGTACGGTGAAAGCTGTGGGTCGCCAGTTGCCCCAAAAAGGCACACCGTGTGTGCGTGTCCTTAATTTGTGCGACCATAAACTTTCTCTCGTAAAATCTTTAACGAACAATTGGCCAATGAGAAATCTGGGCTGTTGACACGTCGTTTACCTCTAAAGACTTTACTACCCAAAGTTAAATTCTCCCAATTACTATAGAATTTAAGTGTTTTCTTTATTTAAAGGTCAAAGGTTAAACTTTTACTTTATTTTCTCCTCGTGTAGAACTGCTGTAGAAGAGCGTGTTGATCATGCTGATACGCAAGTGATGGTGACCATTGTAATTGTAGTTTTGGTGACCATTTTGTCACCTGTTATAATCTTCCTGGTACACCGTGCGACAACGACGATACAAATTTTTGCAACAAATCTTCTTCGTAAAGCTGAAGAATTAAAAAAAGAAAAGAAAAAATCAGATAGACTACTTTTTCAAATGTTACCACCATCCGTTGCACAAGAATTGAAACAAAAGAAATCCGTCCAAGCTACAATGTACGACCAGGTGACCATTTACTTTTCGGATATTGTCGGATTTACAGAAATTGCAGCAGAGTGTAATCCACTTGAGGTCGTGACCTTTCTTAATTCCATTTACAAGTTGTTTGATGCAAGGATTGAGCGGTATGATGTATATAAGGTGGAGGTGAGAGGCTTTTTTTTGTTAAATTAAAGTTTTTTCATAAAAAATTGGAATTTTTTTTCTATAAAAAATTGAATTTTTTTTTAAATTAAAATTTTGGAAATTTTTTTCAAAAAAAAAAAATTTACTTGGCAAAATCTGTGTGTTTTCCTCTTCCAGACCATAGGCGACTCGTACATGGTAAAAATTTTGCTTTACACATTTAATTTGTAGTTAAAATTTGGTATAATTTTGTAAATATTTCACAGGTTGCTTCAGGTAAGTTCTTCTTTTTTAAAAAAAAATAAAAATTTGATTCCATGGAAATTTTTGCAAACTGAAACTTTAAGTGCGAATCTCAATGTAATCTGTTCTTGTAACTTTCACGCTCCGTCTTCTTACACTCGTGCCGATTTACCCTTGTGTAAATATTGGCTCTTTTCTACTGCAAATCGACTCGTTCAGGTCTTCCAGTTCCCAATGGGAAAATTTGTAAGTAACCAAGGAAAAAAAATTTTTCAACATCACTCAAAAATTTTTCTAGTTTTTTTTTTTTTCACAAAAGGACTCTCAGAGTCCGAAATTTCCAATTCAAGAGCCTCATTTCCCTTTCTCTTTTGTTCTGTTTCCCTTTTGTTTTATGGAAAAGGTATGAATCACATTTCAGAAGTGGCGACAATGGCTCTCGATTTACTAGCGGGTTCGGTAATTTTCCAAGTGCCGCATCGACCGGGTAAAAGAAAACCGAAAAAAATTGCAAAAAATTGACCCCTCCCCTCCCTTTCCTTCCTACTCCTCACCCTTTTGCTATTTTGAGGTGAAAAACTACAAATTCTTTGCTTTTTAGGTAAAAAAAACTGCAAATTCTTTTTGTTTTTCAGCTGAAAAATTGCAAATTCGGATTGGCATTCATACGGGTTCCGTCGTTGCGGGAGTTGTTGGTAAACGTACTCTTTTCAAAAGGCCATTCTCTCCAACAAACTAGGCATTTTTGGAGGAAATGTATTTTTGGCAATAAACGATTTGCAGCGTTTCATCTGACAATAAGTTGAATTTGTGAAAAAGAAAAAAAATTAGCGAAGTTTTCAAAGTTCTAGGAAATCGGCTTCTGGACTCATTATTCGTACGTTAATTATTTGGCGGGGAAAAGTTTTTTTCGAGGAATGAAAAGTAGCTTAGGCTTTTCTACTCCCCGCTGAAAATTAATCGGATGAGCAATCTCCCGGTTTTTTTTTTGCTTTTGCGGTTTTTTCGGTTATAAAAAAAAGTTTGTGTGTTTTTCTTATGAAAAAAAAAGTAGAAAATCCGTCTTTAGCTTTGAGTAATTTAGAAGCTTTTAAGGTTCCTTGATCCGATTAGAGCTTTTGGAACAATTAACAAGAGAAATGTCAACGCCTGCGGCTGAAACGCTGAAAAGACGCTGAAAATATGGTGTATGTCTACCTAATAATAATTTTTCTGTTTACTCTGTCGTCTAGGAACGAAAATGCCAAGGTATGACGCTTTTGACCTTAAACTGTAACCTTTGACCTCTCTACATTTTTCTTTTTTGACAAATATAACTTACTTTGGAAAGGTATTGTCTATTTGGAGATTCGGTGAACGTGGCATCTAGAATGGAAACGACAGGAGAACGTGAGTTTTTGGGGAAAACAAACTTTTTTTTTGACATGTGCGAAAGCGTATTTCGCACATGTCAAACTTTTTGCAAATTTTTTTCGTCATAAGAGAAGAGCTACAGAATTTTGTTTTAAGAGAGTTTAACCGAAAACACGAAATTTGACGAACGTCTACACATTTTTCCATTAGCCTTTCAAAAAAGCTTGTTGGTTTTTAACATTTTTTTTAAAGATTCAGGTTACAATTTCCTAGAAAAAATTTTAGGCAATCGGTTACACGTTGAGCCTAATTAGGTTCACGTTTCAAGTATATATTTCGTGAGGAGTGTATTAAGCACGTGTGGGTGTGACCTAATTTTTTTCTCTTGTTTAGCACTGCGGATTCAAATTAGTCTAGAAATGAAGTTGGCCTTGGATGCGATTGGTGGATTTCGGGTAGAGCATCGTGGCTTGATTGAAGTCAAGGTAAGAAGAAATCGAATTTAAAAAAAATTGCATTTTTTTTTGTTATAGAAAACTTCTAGAAAATCTCGCATTTTTAGCCGTGTCCGGTCATTATTTCGAAAACATTCAGTTCGAATTGCAATGATTTCGAAAATTTTTACTTCGAATTACGTTTAGGTTAGGCTAAATTCGAAGTGAATTTTTCGAAATCATTGCATTCGAAGTGAAAGTTTTCGAAATAATGACATGGAACCTTTTTAGCAAAAATTCTGAGATTTGCCAACCATTTACTTTTAGCATTTCACAACATAAGGCGCAGGTAATGCGCGTTATACTACAGGATGCGCATTAGCTTTAGTTGCTTTTTTGTTAGATTTGAGTAATTACTAAATCTGTTTTTCCCTTTAGGGAAAAGGGCTCATGGATACTTACTGGCTTTGTGCAAAAGTGAGTTATAAAAAACTAAAAAAAATTGTAGTATTAATTATTTATATAATCACAATTGCTTTTTGTTTGTATCGAGAAAAGGACGGCGGCGTTGGTCGGTCAGTGGAACTTGATACGCCTGGATTTTTTGACAGTTCGCAACCTGCCTATTTGGCTGACCTGGACGATGAGTAATAATTAAGGACGAGAGAAAGCAAAATTTTCCGGGAAGTCTAGTACGTGCATGCTTTCTCGGAAAAAATGATGAAATGTAATAAAATGACATAAATTGGCCCACGAAAAAATTGATTATTAGTTTTTTTTTATATTAAAAAATTGTCATTTTTTGTATGTGTCTGAATTTCATTTTTTTTTGCTCGGGATGATAGGAAAAGTCCCGGGATTTGTTCTTTTAGTTGAAATGTGATCCATGATGGGATAATAATGAGAGAAATGAGATCTTTTCTGTTCCTACGTTCCAAATTTCTAATGATCTCTGATTGGTATCCCACAAAACTTTCCCTATACGTTGTAAATGTTACGACCTCAAATTTTTTTATATGAAATTTTACCGGGTAATAAAAAGATGTCGAGGATTCCGGGTCGCGAGCATTCATTTCAGTACCACCAAGGGAAGACCCGATTCATTTTAGGACAGAAGAAGTTTTTTTTTTGTAGAAATTTTTTTTTTATTTTATTTAAAATAAAAAAAAAAACTTTTTTTTATCGAAAAAATTATCACTCCACTTGACACTTGAAATCGACAGCGATCATCGGCTCAGCTAAAAGTGAAAGTGAAGTGAAAGTTTGAGGTTTTTATTAAGAAACGTGCGGGTTATATAAAAAAAAAGTTTTGACACGCTATGAAATTGAAACGAGAATAATTTACGTTTTTTCTAAAAAAATTTTCAAACTTTTCTTCTCTCTTGTTTTTTTTTTTTTTTGAAAAAGTTCGTTTTTTTTTTTAAAACAAAAAAATTTTTGTTGAGGGGTTAGAGATGAAAGCTGGAATTTTGCAGCGTCAGGACGCAGGAGTAAGTAGTACGCAACATATTCAACTAACTCCAAAATCAGTAAGGGTCAAAAGGTCAGACGAAGATTGTGAGAGTAATAGTCATCATTCGTTAACCTCTGGTGAAGACGGAAGCTTAATTTCAATAAAAACTGGATGTCTCCGACTTTCACCCGGATCAGCTGGAGGTCAAAAGTTACAAATGCTTCAAATGATACTCCTTCCATTTATTCCAATTGTAGCACTAATTGCCCAAAATTCAACGTTACTCAATACAATTGTCGTGTCATTGTCTGAAGCTCATGAAATTCAACATCAGGTGAGGAGGAGAGGTCAAAGGTCAAAAACCATCAGAAGGCATGAAAGCTTTTGCCTTATTTTTTTACCAGATCAGCCTTACAGTTGAAATTGGACGGCTCATTTCAGCTCTTCAATTCGAACGAGGCACGACGGCTTACTTTATATTTACAAATGGCAGTCGGTGAGGAGAGAATCACCAGTTTTTTAAAAATTTAAAACAAAACCGTTACTTTTTTTTTTAAAAAAAGTCTTTTTTTCTAAAAAAAATTTTACTTTAGGGACAAATTGGAAGAGCGATTTCTCGAGACAGATCGTGTCATTCAAAACGTAACGTTACTCGAGCATCATACCGTGCGTGGAAAAATTTCTTTTCAAAAACATCTGCTTGAATTGAGGTTAGCCCTAAATTTTCCTTAAAACTATTCAGGATTTGGGTTCCCAAGGAAAAGTACCGGGTATTCCCCGGTAACTTGATTTAAATTTTCATAAAATGACGCTCTTCTCATTTATATTTTAAAATTGAGTGTCGCCTGTCGCTTCTTCTTTCTGTTAAAATTTTGAAAAGGCTGGTGAGGAAATTTTATGGAAATTTGAATTTGATTCTCTAGAGAGAAATTTCAGTTTCCCAAAATTTTAACAATTCATTAAATAATCTCTACCAACCAAATATATTTTTTTTGCTCGTGCCAAATATACTTCCTTTTCTATTTAAAAGTTTAAATTATTACTTACCACTTTTGTTTCCTCGCTTTACATACCCATAAAATGACGACGTTTACTGCGGTGTAAATTATTACACAAGAAATTACTACTTATTGTTCTTTTTGTACAATACGTGTATGATTTATTTTTATTGTGTTTTCTTTGGAAAATTTTACAGAATAAAACGAGAAAAAATCTTGAATTTGACGTAAGTCTGGGCCGGTTTCGTTTATTTTAAACAACAATCAAATGCTCAAATAATTTTTTTTAAAAAATGGAAAAAATTTGTAAATTTGAATTTTTTTAAAAAATAGAAAAGTAGTGCAATTAATTTTTAGTATAAAGTTTCATTTGCTATGATTTTTTCTGCTTTCTTTTGAAAAAAATGGAACGTTTTGAAGCAGTCAGAATACAACAGAGTCGGATGACGCAGCGCTGAGTGAAATGATATGGTAATTTTTATTTTTAAAAAAAAACGTCTAGTATTTCGGAAATTATTTAAAAAAAAATAATTTTCAAAAAATAGTATTTTATTTGAACAGGTACAACATAGCGACGGATGTTGTTCAAGAGCAACTCGCTACACGCGTCAGAGAAATGTCGTCGACGACAACTTGGAAAAAGTAAGAGAAAGTTTACAAATAATTAGAGAACGCTTTCTCTCTGCTTTAATAATATATTTTTAACAAAAATATTAAATAATTTCAAAAAATTCAAAGCTTTTTGGAAAGAAAAATTAATTCATTTAAAAAAAATTTTTTTCAGCCTGATCGCTTACATTAACATAATTCGGTCAATTGAAAACTACAGCATAGCTATGGTCTATGGCTTGTACTACTTTGGCAAAGGATTCCTTACTAATTACTCTTTTACACAATTTTGTCGCTACGATAGCCTCGCTGAAGGTAATAACTTTTTTTTAAAATATTTTATTATTATATTACATATTATATTAAATTACACTGTTTTTTGTCGCAGACTACCTCAACGCTACTCAATCCTTCTCCCTCGACATCTCCAGGAACTACGACTACTTTTACAAAACGTTTGACTTTTACGACGAGTTAGAATCCAGGTAAAAAAAAACTAAAGGTCAAAGGTCAAATCCCCGCCATTTTTACGGGGTCAGGGCGTAACTATCCTCCTTCTTAATCTTAAGTGCGGATTTGGTGAACAGGCGAAAGAAAATATATTTGAACCAAATTATCACCCCGAGTCCTACTGACGCTTCGGAGTATTTTGCCAAGATGACCCTTTACATTGACGAATTGAGAAGATACCAAAATACCGTCCGGGATTTGATCAGGTAACACTAATTGGACACTGGGCTTGACACCTGTCAGGGGTTCGGAGTGACAGGGCTTAAGGGCTAGACGCACTTAGCAAGAAATCAGTTAGAAAAGTGAACATCTTGGGGCATAAGAAGAAAAAGTTGTGCTAAATGAATTTCTCATGCTTTAGATTTTTTTTTTTTTAAAAAAAAAAAAGTTAACCTTTTTTGAAACAAAAAACTTTTTTTTCTGTTGAAAAGTATTAAAGTTTCGGAAGAAATTACAACTGCAAGGACAAAACAAGCTTTAGCCGCTGGCCTACTCACGCTTGTTCTCGGCATTTCACCAATTATCATCATCCTCGTGCGGAATACTACTCATACGATACAGGTTTTTTTGTTTTTTGGTTTTTTTTAGTAAAAAAAATAATTTTGTTGAAATTTTAATTTATACTTCTTTTTTTCTTCAAAAAATGGATTTTTGTTCCATTTTGATTTTATTTGTAGGCCTACGCAAGTAGCCTGATTGGTAGAACAACGCAACTAAAACGTGAAAAACGAAAATCAGATCAACTTCTGCGTCAAATGTTACCGCCGTCCGTGGTGAAACAGTTGCGTCAAAAGAAACAAGTTCCTGCTGAAAATTTTGAATCTGTCACTATTTATTTTAGTGATATTGTTAGTTTTACTAAACTTTCATCAACGTCGTCACCAATGGAAGTGAGGAAAAAAGTTGAAGTTTCGAAAGAAAAAATTATTATTATATAAAAAATTATTATTTTTTGACAAATTTTAACTCCTCCCCTTTCAATTTTTTTACCACGCCTTTTTATTTTTTCAGATTGTAGTGATGCTAAATTCTTTGTATAAACTCTTTGACTCAAAAATTGAACACTACGACGTCTACAAGGTCGAAACTATCGGAGACGCCTATATGGTCGTTTCGGGTAACAAGAAAAAAAAAAATAACCAAAAAATGTTGTTTTTTTTTTGAAAATTTTTTAAAAAAAAAGCCTACGTTTTAAATTTATACATAATCTTGAAAAATACCTTAATTTTTCGCACTTTTTTTGGCAACGTTTTTGCAGGGTTACCGGAACGAAACGGAACCAGGTAAGTGTCTTTTGACAGGGTTCAATCAAATTTTAATAAAAACTAGCCAACAATTTTTTTTTTTTTTTTTTTTTTGCAAAGTATGTTAATTTTTAGTTTTTTTCTGTTTCATATGTAGACACGCTGGTGAAATTTGCACCATGGCGCTTGACCTCTTAAATGGCGTGCGCCAATATGAAATCCCTCACCGTCCAGGTTTACTAAAAAATTTTTTGCAAAAAATAAATTAATTTTTTAAAAATATTAAGAAATTATTTTAAAAATTGTAAAATAACATATTTTTTATGAAACTTGATATAGGAGATCGGCTACAAATTCGCATCGGTGTTAACACCGGGGCCTGTAAGCCTCTCAACTTTTTAAAATTTCAGAAGAATCTAATGTCATTTACTTTTTTTTTAAAAAAACGAAATTATTCATACTCATTTCAAAAAACAAGTTCATGTATTCCTCTATTCCTCCAGGCGTTGCTGGTGTCGTCGGAACTAAAATGCCACGTTACTGTCTCTTCGGCGTAAGCTTTTAAGCTCTTTTTGTAAAAGTTCCATCTAAAATGTAATGAGCGCTGGAGAGAGAGAGCGAGACAGAAAGATCAGTTTTTAGAAAACCGCTCAGTTTTCTCTCTGAAATTGTTATGATTTCCCTCAAATCCTTTTTTAAATCTTTTCCTTTTAATTCAAATGGCCCTACTTCTTATGCTTTTCTATCGCGTGCTTTTAGATCCATCTAATTGAGTCTTATCTCGTCGTCCTACACTCTACCAGTTTTTTTTCAAAAAAGGGGCGGGGCATGGGGTGGGATTTTTGAAATCCAAATCTTTCCACTCTAAAATCCACCTTGCCTTCAGGACTAGATGAGGAGAAAGTGTTGACTTTTGAACAGGAAATGTTTGCATTTATTTATTCCACTCCATTTTCCTACCATTGCCCCTATTCGTCTACTACCACTGCCTCCGGACAAATACATTGTTTCTTAACTTAGAGTGAAGTAAAAGGAAATTACAAATTATGTGACAAAACGTCCTTGACGCTGATACTCGATGCACTGGAATCGCTTCCAGCGTAGAAGCATAACAAAGAAACGGAAGCGTGAACTTTCGCTTTCTCTTGAGTTCCTTTTGATAAGACCTTGGTCACTTTCCAGTATGGGCTACGGGCACCAGGTGCTACTTGGTGATTCTAGAAGAGGTTCTTCTACTTTCGTCTATTGCCTTGGGTTGTTTAAACGGAACAACACAATATAAGGCACAAGACGAAAGGACGATTAACTCCAAAGTCAAAACCTCCAACTGTGAACGTTTTTTTCTATTTTTGGAACCAAGTGCCTTCTATAAACGAGAGGCTTTTGGAGGTAAATGATGTTGGAGGTCAATGACCCCAGAAAAGAGGAAAGGGTTGATTAGATTCAAAACCGTAGAACATCGTAGCGTAACATATTACTTTTCTTTTGCGCTTTCACTCTGGCAAAGTAATAAGTCCCGAACACCCTCCCCCCCCCCCAAACCCGGGCGTTAAAATGTGACGCACGTTCAAGCCTTTGCTCAATTGACGTGACCTTTTCCGGCTTTTTCCTTTTCCTATTCACCGCTTGCCCAATTCAGTTTAAAGTATTTTAGGTTCATTTTATCTGCTAAAGTGATATCAGGGTTTCGCAGTTCTTCGGGAGTTTTGGGGAATATTTAGGGTCATTTTTGTAATCTAACCATAAAAGCTTCTCGATTTGGGATTAGGTTATAACATGGTTAGTTAGTTCAGGTTAAGTAGTAACTTAGGTTTTAGTTCAAGGTTATTTGCTTAATTTTTTGTCTCCTTTCTTATACGTATAGGATAGCATTAATACTGCGAGTCGGATGGAATCTACAGGAGAACGTTAGAACTCTAACAATGAATTGCTCTTAATTAATTTTAGAATTATTTATCAAAATTTTTGAAAATTTTTAATTTTATAGCAATGAAAGTTCATCTTACTCAAGACACGAAGGGAGTTTTGGACGAACTAGGAGGATTTGTTACGGAGTCGCGTGGGTTTATTGAAATTAAGGTACAAGTAGTTACTCTTGTACAGTACGAACGTTATAACCTTACAAAACCTTTCTACAAAATCAAAAAACTAAAGACTAAAGTCGTAGACGTTTTTCTACAACTTTCTAGTACTACAAACTCTCTCCTTTACTTATCTTAGGGCAAAGGAACAATGCAAACGTATTGGTTGAGCGGGAAAGAAGGCGGGTTACCTCGAGGTAAACGTAACCTACAAATGTCAATTAATTAATTTTGCTTTTAACTTATAACTGTTTCTTCTCAGCTGTGGAAATGAATACACCCGGGTTTTTTAAACCAACACCATTCGTCCCCGAATTTTTAAAAGAGCTTTTTGGAAGTGAAGACGATGACATGGAGGACAGTCGTCCGACAAAGTCACCGGCACAGTTACCGTCAGGAATTGTCAAACCGTCATCCTTACAAACCACCTCACTCGCCAAGTAAGACAATAAAGTGCTAAGCGTTTTATACCAAAAAATTTCTTTTTTTTTTAAAAAAAAAACTTTTTTTTTGAATTTTTAAGGCACTGAAAGTTTGGCATGAAAAACTTTCTGCCAGTGAGACGCAAGTTAATAAAAAAATTAATCAGACAAATAAACGGTCATCAAAAATCGAAAAGTTTCGATGTATCCGTCATTCGCAGAACAGAACAGTTAGCCGTTAACTACAGTAGGTCGACTAACACCTGACTAACCTAAACCTTTTGACGCGAATCGCGTCACGCAATCAGAAGAATCATGTAAGGTTCATGTTAGGAAAATTAGGTTCAAACACCTAAAATGAAGAAAGAGGTTTTGAACAAAATCCAGTGCGTATAAATGACTTTCTGTTGAAGAATGAAGATTTAATATCATTTGTTCCGGATAGTTTACTTTTAGTCATTGTCTTGTCCAGTCCTCAAAAGTTTACACCGCCGCGGTGTAAATTCCCAAGAGTAACCAAAAACCGTCGTTTCATCCAAATTAAATTGGACTCGAAGTGGAGACAAGGACAAAGTGAAAGTGATGAAGGGAATTGATACGAAACTTTCCACTACTCGACACTCGCCAGTCGATCACTTACGTGATACCACCGCCGCGGTGCCTTTTGTTTGAATCTTTTCTCGTCTTTTCAAAAAAAAGGGAAGTAAACGTCGTCCACCATTTGTCAAATTTATAAGCGAAAGACAAAAGAGGTTCTAAACGAGAAAGCAGGTAGAGAAAAGAAAGTGTTTCAAGTTGAAAAATTAGCACTTTACTGAATTAAGCTCTTGTGTTTCTAAGACGTGGACGCAACCCTATGACCTTTTGACCTTACCTGCTCATTAGGAGAACGAGGAAGAAAGTGGTGGTGGATTCTGACTTTTTTTTTTTGCAGAACTTGCTTAAGTCTCAACTTTCTAGACAAAATTCGCAGATTTCAATGAACTAAACCGGGCCGCGCGCTTTAATCTGCGACACTCTAGTAATTTGTTGCTACAGGCAACAGTAAATTTTTTTTGCAAGTCCTCTGCTCGTAAGTATGCACAGGATGAAACGAGACACAGTTCCAAATGAAGAGAAATGTGTAGAAAGCATCTGGGTTGGAAAATTCGGAGATCATGTTCCATGTTTCTCAAGCACGCGAAAGTCGTTTCCAATGCTATGCAAATGTAAACAACAAAAAAAGCGTTGTAACCAAAAACCGTTCGTTTTATGCAAAAGCGCGTTTTACAGCTCAAAGTGAAAGTCACCGAATCCAATTTCCTCTTTCCACCAGAGAATCCAATTGAATTCTCCTTCATTACTAAAATGGAAGAACCTACTTTTTTTATGCAATTTTATCAGACTACTTTTAGGTTAGTTGACCTTTTGACCTTTATCACTTGCAGTAAAGAGCAAAGTGCATTAAACTAAAAGCATCACGTAAACCTACTAATTTTAATAATTGAAGAAAAATGGTTAACATTGCTATGGTTTTCTTAATATTTAGTGAATATCTACCCTTGTTGTAGTTTTGTAAATTTGACCTTTGACACGATTGGAAGTTTGTAGATTATAAATTCGTGTTTGTAAAAACTTACCGTTAAGATTCAATTAGAGCGGAAGGACCGCGGTTGGTAGGACCCGCCTGACTTTTACCCCGGCGGCGGGTATTACATAATTGTGGAAGTCGAGATTGAACATGAGAAGAAAGTTTCCTTTCAATAGTTTTACCCGGGTAGTTCATAGTATCCGGGTAGTTCCTAGAAGTAGATTTCTTCTTCTTTACTAAATTAAACTTTTCTTCTTTCCAAAACTTATAGCCATAGGACCACTCGAGTAGTTTATTATGAGAACTCCAAAAGTCTTCCAGGATTCTGAACCATCCTTGTCCTGCCCAAGTTACCCGGAGTAAGTTACCCGGAGTTATCCCTTTGACATTTTCTGATTCATTGGCTCATCTCCAAAAAGTTTGGGTTTTTGGAAGGGATTCGTGAATTAATTGGAAGCATAGGCAGTTTACCTCCTCCTCCTCCTCCTCCTCCTCCTCCTCCGTTAGAAGTATGAAGTTATAAAGTTCTGGATGATTTTACCCATTTTTATCTGTGAGGGTCACCACTACCGGATATCGGAGAATCTGGGCACCAACCCAAACCTATCCTTACCCACCACCATCAAAAAGACTCACCGCGAAGTTACCTAACGTCACCTAACCTAATTAGGTCATATGAACCTGCAGGTTGACATAGTTAGTCGTAGTCCTGGATGCGATGTTGACTCTTCATGGCATACTGTCGCGGTTTTTATATGATTTCATCTAAAGTCATTGAGTACGTGACCTACTCCAAATCAGGTTCGTTGACGTTCAAAAGGACACGGGACATGACGTAAAAATTTTGGACCAAAGCTCAAAAGTAAACTTTTTTTGATCGTCAAATTTTAGTTTTTAACAAGTCCATATTTTTTTCAAAAATTCAATTAATAGCTGTTTGAACTCTAGTGTACTTAGAAGACTTTTTCTAAAAAAAAGTATCTAGATATGCGTCACGATAAAGTGGGGGGGGGACATTCAAAGTGGAGTGTACCAAGAAAGAAAAAAGTTTTTTTGGCAATTTTGCTAATACCGCTTTTTTGCAAAAATTTTTACCTACGTCACAGCGCTTATATGAAAGTTTCAAACTTGATTTTTATTGACAGTCTAATGTTGTGTTGGGTTAAAAATTGGCATAGGTTACCAGAGGGAAGGGGGGGGGGGAGGTAGTTAGATGACAGTGACAGAGTGGTTGACACGGTCAACAGCAAAAATGTTTCCATTGGCACAGGCAAGACCTTCCAGACCTTTAAATTCTTGATCAAAATTTCCTCCCCAACTTCCAATAGCCTTAACAAAAGTACCATCTGGAGAGAATATCTGAATACGGTTATTTCCTGGAAGGTTATAAACCAAAAGTTAGGTTAGGATTTCAAGTTATTACGAACAAATCAATTTTAAGGGTAATGTTGATGAGACATGAGACAGGAAGTGCCTAAGCCTGAAGGCTGTCAACCTCGGATTATCCAGATACAAAAAGACTCAATAAGATTTTTTTTTCCTGGAAGATCCTTTTTGTGCACTTATCCGGGAATCCGGGTAAGGATCCGCTTTTGTGCAGGGGGACTTAATTGTCCGTGCCCTAGTTTTTTCCTAAGGGATAATAATTCCGTGACTTGCCTGAGTCGCCAACGACAATGTATCCAGACTCATCTACTGCCACGCCCCTATGAAAAAAAATAATCAGAAATTGTTCAGAAAGTAAAGGTAGCCAATGACGTAGGTCACAGAGGCCGACGTAAGTGGCCAATGCTGACGCCAAGTGACGTAGTAAAAGTGAAACAACATTTTAGTAGTCAGTGGAAGGAACGGCATTTGTGTAAAGTAGTAAGTGTCGCTTTCTAATTAGAAGCAAATAAGAACTGAGCTTAAATACAAAATCTACTTAACTAGGAAATCAGGTAAAACAGACGATCAACTCAAAATCAATACAAAAGAGATCAAAATAAGACGCGGGTTAGACGCGGGTAGTTTGGGAGAAAGCAAAACAAACTTTCTTTTTGTCTCGCTACAGAGAGATAATCTTAAAGCTTTCTCTTCCCATTGCAATGTGTACGGAAACCACTTTTTTTTTTAAAAAAAAAATTGAACATTTTTTTCTTCGTTTTTTTAGCAACATGAATTTTAAGGGTGGTGCCGTAATTTTGAAAAAAGAGGAAGCAGCAGCAAGTAAGGAGGCAATAGAGCGACTACTTAACTAAACATGATTGCATAACATTTTTTGAGTAAAATACACTTAAAAGTTAATTAAAAAAATTCAAAAGAAGTAAAATATCATTTTATAGATATATTTTCTAGTTCAACATTTTTGACGTTTTAGAAAAAAATTCAGTTGAATCAATAATTTACCTCGCACGGTTTGAAATATTGAAAGTTTTCAATTTACTTTGAACTTTTTGTAATTTACTTTTAATTTTTAAAAAAAAAAGGTTTTAAAAAGAGGCTACTTTCTCAACTTTTTAAAGTGCTTTTGACTTAATAATTGAAGAGAGTTTTCACAGCTTGAACCCAAACGATCTTGAAAATTCGGTTTGATTTTCTAAAAAAAAACTTTTCTTTGATTTCATGGTTTTTATTTGGAAGAACGAACAAAAAACAGGCGCAAAAGTGCAATACCAATCAACAGATGAAAGAAGTAGTAGTATACTTCTATAGAAAAAAAAAGACAAAAGAGTGGAAAGGTAACAAAATAGGAAGACTTTTTTGATCTCTTTTGTTAATCTCAAACAGCAGAAGGGAGAAAGTGCGATTTTTGTGTCGTTTCCTAGGCAACGTCATGTTTCTTTTACGTCGTTTTAGCGACACTTTACACAGACACACACAGAAGAGGCTGCTACTTCCACTTTTTTCTGACTACTAAAACCCAATAAAAATAAATAAAAACTTTTTTCCCCAAAAAAAAGTTTTTCTCAAAAAAAAAAAAATTGTTCAAGTCTTTTCTTTCTGTGGTTTGTTTCTCGTACCTGGGAGACTTTAAGCAGCCTTCGTCACTTCCCTCTGACCCAAAACACGAGAGGACCCTTCCATTTACGTCAAAAATTTGTATACGTGAATTATTTGTATCTGAAACAACAACTTTGTTCGTTGACGTCACTGCGATATAATGAGGATGCGACAATTCCCCAATTTTCGTTCCTGGCGTTCCAAATTTCCCAACAAAAGTTCCATCAGACTGAAATACCTTGAATTTCAAAATAAAGCGTCGTATTTTGAACAAGTTAGAAGGGTAGGCGGGGGGGGGGGGGTTAAGGGGGGGCCCATTTTGTGCATACCTGAATACGCGCCTCTTCGCAGACGTAAATGAAGTTAAGGGCATCTGCCGTTACTCCAAGTGGATACGAGAATTTCCCAGGGGCCTCCCCTTGACTTCCAAAAGCTCGTAAAAAGCGTCCACTTGGATCAAAAACTAAATTGACAGAAGGAAAGTTTTTTTTTTTTTGCTGAAATTTTTCTGAAGTTTTCAGAAAAAACGAGAGGAGGGGGGGAGGGGGCTTGGGTGTGTGCAGATCGTTAAAAAATTTTGAATTCAAAGAGTAAACGACCAGGCCGCCGTTTTGTTGTGACGGCTGCTGCTTGCTCGTTTGATTTTTTTTGATGACAAAAGAATTGAGAAAAAGGTTGTGGTAGAAAAAAGAAGTGGGGAAACGTGCCTGGAAATTTTAACATTATTTTTTCGGAGTGTTCCGAATTTTCGGAAAGAGGAACTTGCCTTGAATCCTGTGATTATAACGATCCGAAACTATAAATTGCCCAATTCGATTCACCCAAACAGCTCCAGGACAATCAAACTCACCGTCACCACTCTTGAATCACAAAAAAATTGACACTTTTACGCTTTTTTGGACTTTTTCGATGTATTGATCGAAATTTTTTGATCTCTTCAAATACCCACCCCGTAGGACCCAAACTCCTTGAGAAAAGTCCCGGATTCGTCAAAAACGCAAATACGATGATTTCTGAAGCAAAAAGGTTTCTTTTTTTTAAAAAAAAGGAGTGACATTTTTTGAAAAAAAAATCGTGACATGATTTTTTTTTAAATTTACGTCGAATCAGCCACGACAACCCGGACCGACCCATCCGGTTCTTCAGCACAACAAATGCCACGTGGCCAAGTTAATTTCCCCGATTCCGACCCACGGCTTCCAAATTTGAATTGAATTCGGTTTTTGTTTGCATAAGGATGTCCAGTATTAGTAAATGACAAGCGTTTCGGTCGATCTAACGAAACGGTAGGAGTGACCGATTCGTCCAGACTCATACCCCGATCGATCCCGCCACCCTGACCTTTCTCTTTACCGTACTTATTTTTTAGATACCGCGCCCACGAACTTAGCGTCTCATCCGTAGTATTACTCGGGTCAGCCGGAGCAACAGAGAGCTTCCGTCGCCTACGTCCACTAACGTGACGACTAGCGACATTGTCGTCTGTTTCCAAATCGAGGGAAACAGCCCGTAGGCCAGAGATGACGTCATGGGTCGACTTGGATTTGGATACTTTAGACGAGGCCTTTTTATCTCTTTTGTTACTAGAGGTCGACGGCACTTCTAAAAAAAGGTCACACAAGCAAAAAGCATTAGCGAGGCATTGCGCCTGCCCAGAACTTACGTTTTGCTAAGTAGGATGGGCGACTGTAGGAAGTACCGTAACGTGATGAGGGTGACGACGTCGTGGTTGATGTCGTAAGTGGAGTGTCGTCATCAAAATTATGACGGGATCGATTTAGATATTTGTTAGCAAGGCCTGAATACCGAGACGGAGTTGGTGCCGATACCGGTGTGTCGTCGGTCGATGTGTTGTAGACCGTACTCCGGGATCGAGCCAAAGCACTTCCAGTTCCGGAACTTCCGTAGTCATTGCTGTTCCCTGTTCTTGAATTGTAGCGCCCATAATTTCTAACAGAAACAAAACGAAAGTTAAAACTTTTCTGTGCAATTTTTTTTTGCAGAAGTTGTAAATTTGCAAATTTAGTCAATCGTTGTTCCTTTTTGTACACTACTGTGATGGTATCGTGCATACTTGCATTTCAAAATTGAATTTTTTTTTACTTTTTGTGGCTAATTAACTTCATTGTCTCGGGATGTTTCCGCGACGCTGCACTGCGTCACTATAAATTTGCAGTTGGTAACGTCTACAAGCTGGAACTTTTTTTAGGGGGTAGGGGGAGGGGGTGGGCTCATGATCATAATCGTAAATGTTAACAACATCCGCTCACCCCCGCCAAAACTTTGTCCATTTGAATTTAAAAATAAGAAGATTTTTTTTGCAAAAATCAAAAATGTGTTACGTACATTTTTTTTTGGTTAAAACAGTTGTGGTTGGCATATTCTTGCAATCCTTTTTGGATTGCTAAAAACTTCAATATGAAAGTTATTGAAAAACCTACAATCTCCCCGAAATTCAGTTTTGTCTTCCAAAATTTTGGTAGATCTTGGCTACGGTAAACAATACACGTCGCGAGAGTAGTAGTGTTGTGAACCTCTATTGTTTTTCACGGTCGTAAAAAGTGGTGATGTTGTCTAGAATTTATGGACTTTTCATTTTTTTCTCTGCTTGTTTTTAAAAATAAAGTGAAGAAAATGAAAACATTTTTCTTCATAAAAATGTAAGAACGCCGAGACAAGCTCACCAGCAGGAGAGAGGAAGGAGGATCTTCATCTTCCGACATCAAAAGGAAGAGATTCGATTTTTCATGACTTTTTTTTTTTTAAAAAAGAAGGATCTGGCATATTGTGCATAATTCATGTGATTACCCTCAGAATTTAAAATGAACCTCATCATCGCTCTGTAAAATGCTCAGCAACGACTTTTCTTTTTGAGAGGAAAATGCCTTTTCGAAAAAAAAGAAGCTTTTTTGAAAATGTAATTCACTCTCTTTTATTTTGAAGCGTAAAAATAAAGCCAAGTTTTTGGCGGGTTGAATGCACCTCTTAAAAGACAGACCTTTTTTTTTGGCACGTACCGGAAGGCATTCCTTCGAGATCCTTCCCTTTCATTTACTAATCGCTACATTTGTCAAGAAACTGAATGATAGTTGAGTTCTACTTAGGTTACCTTAACCAAGAGAAAAAGAGAACCTAATTCTAGGTTAGACGGAACCTAAGCTAACCTAAAAAAACATCAAGTTATTGAGCTATGTCAACGTATTATTTGATTTTGACTTACGTATTTGATGGGTTCGACGGTACGGTTGTCGGAGCAGCATATCGAGTTTCACGGTCAGGAGGTGACGTGACACGAGTTACCGAATCCCGATGTCGCCTATAAGAGGCGACAGTAGGAGGCGATTCCTTTTTTGAATTAGTATAATTCGTACTGGTATTTCCACGTTCGTTAGCACTTCTAGCTAATAATGGTCCAATATCAGTTCGTTCCATTTTAGCAGCAGCAACAGTTGACCCAACGCTTTTGTCTCCCCCAGAGCTGACCTTTTGACCTTTGTCCTTGTCTTCATCTTCAGACTCGGATGATTCAGTTTCTTCGTCATCTTCTTCAGAACTCGATTCCTCTTCTTCTTCTTTGCTGGCCTCAGCTGTTGGTGTATTAGTTCGACCAAGGTAGCGCGTCGTGAAAGTCGGTTTAGAAGGCGTCACCGCCGCGGTGGTAGTGGTGGGTCGTGGCGTGGTGGGGCTTGACGTGGTTGTGCTAGGTCCACCTGAGGAATTGATAGGAGGAGAAGGAACAGAAGATGGTTTATGATCAGCAGTTTTTGAAAGAAAGCGTTGTCGAATTTCATCCATAGTGAAAGCAGCACCTGAACTCACCAAAAGGAGCGACTTTTTACGTGGATGAAAATTTTACAAAAATTTGCGCCAAATTAAAAAAAAAAAAAACGTTTTTTTTTTTAAAAAAAAAATTAACTTCTATTTATTAGTAAAAGCGTTATAGCGGGGAAGGGGGAGGGGGAAGTGAAGAAAGTAACGCAATTTACCGGTATTTCGGTTGCTAGAAGCCGACGAACTTTCGCTGGTACCCGAATCCGAACTTTCGCTTCGATTATTAGTGGGATATCTTTCCGGACTGAGTTTTCGGGGCAGCCGGTCAACATTTCCACTAGTACTATGGTTTGTTTCAACTTCGCGTTCATGTATATCGCTAGTTTCTGACGGTGTTCTAGACGCTACTAGGTCATGTGTTGTAGCCGGTTTTGGGTCAGTACTCCCGGGTCGACGGGGCGGGACCGTTACGGTGACGGGAGTAACCGTAGAAACTTTCGAACTTACTGAAGTTTCTTTATTAGCTCGTTTTTGTTTAGCAATTTCGTCATCTTCCGAAAGTTGTCGGGCTGGGGCTCGCCATGGGGGTGGGGCTTTAGTTTCGAGAGGCGGGGCTACGACAGGTGTGGGTACTACAGGAGTTGCTACTTTTACAGGTCGGGGTCCAGTATCAGTTTCTTGAACTCGTTGAATTACCCGAGGGGAATCGAGGAGTCGAACCAATCCCGAAATCGGTCCCCGAGCAATATCGTCGGTCTCTAAAACCCGTTCACGTTCCCGCCTGGTGTCGTTTCCCGGTTCGAATCGAACTCCTCGCGAAAGATCGGTCTGTTCATCAAAAGTATTATCTGGTAAATGTCTTGCAAATCTTGATCGAAACCGTTTACGTTCTGTAGGTGGTGGAATTTCGAACGGTTCCAAATCTGCATGCCCTTTGTCTTTTTTTCGACCAAAAACCGGACTTGATCGACCGCCCGTACCCGATCCCGAAACTTCGTCATAGTCGTTTCCTCGAAATTGCGTCGTAAGTCGATGATCACTTTTACTTCGCATTAGCCCACTACCATGAGACTGATGTCCTGGATGATGATACCCTTGAGAAGTATTCTGACCTGACTGTCCCATCGGGTTACTCGGGGGTAAGTGAAGGTCACCGTAGGTTGCTAGTGTAACCTGCAGTGTATTTGGATCAGTTGACATGAGGAAACGAAGACGTCGAGCGTAATCACCCGGTTCGTAGTCAAAAGCTCGAATAAATTCCATCGTTTTAATAAATACTTCCTTTGTGTCCATAAGTTCTGCGTCGTCCCACGTTGTCGCCGAGGCGACATCTGGAGAGATATACTTTTCGACCAATTCACAATTTGAAGTGATATTTCCTACTTCTTGTTCCATATTGTATTTGAACAAATTGAGTGTTTTGAGCTCAGTTTGGAGGTAACGCTCGACTTCGTGCTTCATATACTCGGACCGATCCTTAAGGGCCTTGGCGAGGCGTCTAGAAGAAACGAAGCTTTTTTTTTAAAAAAAATTGCATTTTTTTTTTGCAAATTTGCACCTTTTTTTGCGTACCTGTAAATATCATCAATTTCTTCCATTACACTTAAACTATTTTGATGAAGTAAAAGTGAATTTTTATCAGCAAGCGTTAGTGCGTCTTCGAGTCGATGTAAAACACGTCGAACTTGATGACTAATTCGACTAATTTCTCGTTTGAGCACGTCCATATGAGCGTCTTTACAATCCGTACAGACTTTCTTGTCACAATGGGCACAGACAACAAGATATGACTTTTCAGAGCAAACTTGACACCGTTCCATCATTTGATTTGAAGTTGGGTCAGGAAGTTCACCCGTGAGGTCAATGTGTAGTTCGAGAAAACGTTGAAGGGTTACATTTGTTGGAAAGGCTTGTACACCTTGGTAGGGAATCCGGTGCTCTGCACGACATTCTGGACATTTGACCTTTTGACATTTTTGAAACAAATAAAGTTAATTTTACTCAATATTTAAAAGACAACTAGTTTGAATGGGGTCAATAAATTCGGTGTGTAAACTAAATTTACAGCTCGAGTTATTGAAGTTAAGTTAGAATAATTAAGAAAGTAATGAAATTTGTTTAATTATACAAATCGTTGTAAGTGTTAGGTAATTAGTTTCACTTAATGTTGATAGATGAACTTAAAATAGTTAAGAGGCTTGAAAGACGTTAACAAATGGTAATTTATCATTGGCTTTTTGTTGTCGTTTTGTAACACTTTTTGATCCAGGGGGGAGGGGGGGGGGGCGGGTACATAAGTTCCAAAATCCGACTAGAAAAAGTTTATCCTGGAGCTTACCATTGTGTCTAGCATTTCAAACTTTAGGCAACTAATCTCTACAATTTGGAAAAGTCACATTTTGTGCTAAACTTCCAGGTAAAAAAAAGGGTTTAAGATTAAACTAAATAGTTACTTATTTATTTAGATTGTATGTTTAGAATTCGATCTGGATAGTCACCTTTGACCTAGACGCCAGTTAGAACAATGGCAACACAAAGCCGTTGTCTAGGTTTTCAGTTTTAAGTATTTTTTTTATACTTGCATAGTAATCAAAATGACAAGCTTTTTGCCTTTTGAATTTCAGATTTAAAATTAAAAAACAAAAGTTTTAAAAAACGATTAATTTTTGTGTTAATTTTAAAAAAATTGTTAAAAGTGGACAATTTCGGTGTTGACTTGTTTAACAGATGACAGAATGTCTGACGGGACTGGACACTGCACTAAAGGACCAATCAGTTGATAGGTGGACAAATTGTTTGGGTTTCTGTTATAAACAAAAAAGAATCTCATTTCATTTGAACACAACATTTGTTCCAGA
>JABASK010000028.1:0-67759 GCA_019776465.1 Rambutanura hunanensis | reverse complement strand
ATTCATTCCAAAAATTTAGGAAGTTAGTACTGCAACAATGCAAAGCACAGAGCATGGCATGGTGACGGTAAGGCACGAGCATGGTAAGTACGTATTAGGCGTTAAAGTTACTATAAGTTAAAGTGCTGAAACTGTTGAGTCCTTCATCGAGAAACAAAATAGTCAACGTTTTCTTCAATTTTTCTTAAGGTGGATGTTGAACCGGAGGAGTTTCACAACAGCATTCCGACTGAAGTCACGCTGTGTGGCGATATAAACGAAATTGCGGGACAATTAGTTGAACAAGCTTCGCGCTCGGATTGGTCATTTCCAAAAACTAGTACCTGGTGGACTGAAATTAATGCGAAAGTAAAATCTAATAGGAAAATTGTTAATGTGAGTGAATGGGTGACGACTTGAGTCTGTTCTCTGGAAGCTTCCAGTTGAATCACTTCAACTCACCTTGTTCATTGCTTTTAAAATTGTCTAATATTGTTTTAGGCAATGGCATCGGATTCGTCCTTGCCTTTGAACTACTACTCAGCCCTGTCTTGTGTACATAATAATATTCCAAAGAATTCCATCATTGTAAATGAAGGTATGTCACTTTTAATTTGCAATTCATACATTTGACTCTTCATCATAAGGGTAACTATACAGTATTGCTTCAGGGGCCAATACAATGGACATTGGAAGGAACGTTCTTTTGAATCGTGATCCCAGATGCCGCCTGGACGCTGGAACATTTGGGACAATGGGGGTTGGGTTAGGATTTGCTACAGCAGCAGCGCTTTATTGCCAGGATGAAGGGATTGGACGAAGAGTGGTTTGTATCCAAGGAGATTCTGCCTTTGGATTTGGTGGAATGGAAATCGAAACGCTGTTTCGCTACAAGTTACCAGTTACCGTGGTCATAATAAATAACAATGGAATTTATGGTGGCTTGGACGACCAAACTTGGGAGACACATCGTTCGAACACAACACAACCTCTGGGGTTATTGTAAGTCGACTAGACTCACAATTGAATTACAGTTACCAAAAGTTTTTAGTACCAAAATCCTAGTATACAACGTAACACAGTAACTTTTTGTTTCGTATGCAGAACCCCGACAAGCTGTCTTACCCCAAATGCTAGGTATGAAAAAATGGCGGAGGTTTGTGGAGGTCGCGGGTATTACTGCACGACTTTGGAAGATATAAAAGAGGGCCTATTTCAAGCGAGTAAAGTACGTTAATCTGTTATTTTAAATGACGTTATATTTAATGAAGCTTAATCAATTAATCATAAACTAATTTTCCTAGGAAACTGAAAAACCAACCATTTTGAATGTGATGATCAGTCCTAACGCTCAAAGGAAACAACAGGACTTCGCATGGTTGACACGTTCCTAATTTTAAGAGCAAAGAGCAGATGTGTCGAGGAAACTTCTGAGGTAGTGAATATCGCTTGCGTAATTCTTTTTATCGCTGGTGGTTTCACTAAAAATGTGTAATTTACAGTATCTACACCGTTTACAGCAGGGATTTTTAGTTCTCTAATATCCGTGTAACATACCGCAATAGTACATACCTACATGTTTCAGGTACATTAGTAACAAGCTTTAGTAGAAATACTGCCCCCTAGAATCTATGGGCCCTATATTTGTTAATTAGAGGGAAAATGCCTATGACTGAAGACGAACAACGCAAACATATATTCAATTTCAAATGAAATTTCATATTTTCAAATTTTTGCTAAACATGTTCAACTACTTGCTAGCACGCGTTGGGTTGTCCGACAACGCCATAGTTCAAATACGAGAATAAATATTGAAATACTAGTAAGGAAAAATGCGATGTGACGCTTAAAAATATTTAACCAATGTAAGGCTCAAATTCACAGCCGAGTAGGTCATTTTGGCCTTGCTACATATTTCCTTGCATCAGAATTACGACCGGAATTTAATTCTTTACGTTTTCGCTTGTCTTCTATAAGTTGGATTTGTAAAGTTCGACGTAGCTTCTTTGTACAGCGGGTTAACACCCTATAATTTCAGACGAGACGATCTTTGTTACAAACTTTAATGAATCAATTTATCTAGGTACCCTTACCGAAGTCCATTTCGCCTCTTGGATTTCTTTTTTAAATTTTGTCCATTCCTTCAAATCATGGTAGTAGGTTACGTATTTCCAACAGGCGAGTAAAACCAAGCCACCAATGATAACCGATCCAACAATTCCAAAAACGATCCAAATTATAGGAATTTCAGCGGGACAACGTTGCTTACGCTCAACGTTCACTTCGATTTTGTTTCGATTATGACTTGCAAAACGGTATACGTATTTTGTTTCGCAATTGGTCGGGTCTTTGTAGATACAGGACTTGTCTTCGTCTGATTCTTCAACTAAAGTTTATAAAATAGAAAAAGAATGTTAGGTTTAACGTGACTTGCATATTAAATTATCTCTATGAAACCTACAAACTTCATCGACATCTTTAATTTGAGATAAGTGATTGCATTCTTCACAAGGTCGAATTTGCGCGTTGTGCAATTTTTGAACAAAGCAATGAACACAGGCTAGGAGACGCGGATCTTCACATTTCCCGGGACAATTCTGTGCAAAATTTAAAATTGTCATAATTATGAAGTTTTTTTTGCAAGAAAACCACTAGGTACATTTACATACTGGACAATTTTGACAAAGTCTTCCAGTAAATGGGCTTTCGCAGATGCATTTGCCGCATTTACAGTAGCCTCTACTACTGCACGTGGATTCTTCTCCAGGTTCTTTACATTTCTCCTGAAAAATTATCTGCCGTAATTTTACATTCTACAATTATTTTTTCAAATAAGGTTCAACAGATTTCAGTTTCTTACCTCATCTGTAGAGCACATACAGGAATCCCCAACAAATCCGGAAGCGCAGACGCACTTTGAGCATCTACAATTTCCCTGACCTGAGCAAATAAGACCGTTGTTTCCTACTGGACAATTGGAGTCGTCGCATTCACAATAAGTTCCGGAATAAACCTGTGACCGGGCCACATAAAATTTAGAGTTTGATGATTTGGACGATATACCATGTTTTGTTAGCAGACTTTTGCTTTTACCTGCACTCCATGTTGGTTCTGGTTACATAAACATTGTCCACAAAGACAAGTTCCACGATTTGAACAGATCACACTCGAATTCCCAAGTTGACACCCACTGTCATCAATGTCAATTGAATTTTCGCCAGTATCATGAGAACACTGACAGTTTTTTCCCATATAACCTTGTGCGCAATCGCAAATACCACACCGTGGAGTTCCGTTGTTGTCACATAGAATGTCATTTTCTTGGTAGCCCTGGAATAATTCACGTTATGAAATTTGATTGGTTAATGAGGGTTACTATTTAACTTACTTGATCCACGGTGGATTCACACTGGCATTTACAAATCAACTCCAAATTCAATGTCAACTTCTCAGCCACGCCCACTGGTGAAATAAATAGCGTCTGTGTCCAATCTTTACTACTTTTGGGGCATCTTAACAATTCCAGCTCAAGTTGGAACCTAAAACGTACGCAAATTTATTTTTCTTAAGAGAAAATTCATGCGAATTTAATGAATGAACTCAAAAGGGCTAACGTTGCATTTGATCCAATTTTCATGTCTTGGCATTTACTGCTCTTCACATAAGGCAAGTCGTTGCTACATTTGGCATAGTACGTAAGGCGCATGTACTTGGAAAGTTGTGGTAATTTTGGCAGTTCAACTGACGTAATAATTTTCTGTGTTACATAAAATCATCAATTTCAAAATGAATTTTTGCTCAATTGAATGAGTTTTTAATTACTTTGTATTCTTGTTCCACTAATTCCACAACATTTTCTGAATCATCCTTAAGTGTACTTGTAGCCGACCCTTGAATTCTCCCGGACAATCTAGTGTAAAGAGGGACGTGCTCCTCTGTGACGGCAAAAATCACAAAAACATTTTCTTGATTGACCTTAGAATTGACCTGGGCTATTGACGGGTAATCTTGGTTGGGTGATTCGGTGAAAACGTTTCCTTCTTTGGTCATGTGACAGAGACCATCGTTAGGCTTTATAATACCTCCAAGCTTCAATCAATTCAAAGTGTTTAGTAAACTTGGATATAATTTTTGCTGAATAATTTTTTTTTACTTTAGCGTCACCAGCTAAATGAAATGGTCCATCGGTGGAAACAATTAGTAAATGTCGTGCATTTGACCTCCATCCAATTACTTCTTTACACACTACGCTTTGTACAATTGCATCGAGAACGCCTTCAGGTGCGTCTAAATTTCCTGAAGTTTTTGATTTCCGTACTTCATCCTTTTTTCATTAAATACAAAAAAAAACGACGCTTACTTATGCACGTGACACAAATAACTTAATTCTGTTTTACCTGAAACCTGTCAATGTCGTTAGTAAGACCCAAGTGATTTTTAAATCCGTACGGAGCTGTCGTGGTTTCTGTTTCTCTGTGGAGAAGTAAAGTACAAAAAAAAACGCTGCAATTCTACAAAATGAATTGGATACTACAAAAAAACTAAACTACGGTACCTACTAACCGAATTCGGTTTTAGTAACCGAATTCGGTTAGTAGGTACTTCTAATCTAAACCTAAAACTTACTCTTTGTTAAGCTGATGAATTGAAACGAATGGTTGAATTGGTTTTTCGATGAATGAGCCAAAACCTATTTTTACATTGGAAGTTAAATTCCAAAGTCTTTGTGCCAATACTGCCCCAAGCGTCGCAACTTTGGACTATTAAAATTAATACAAATTTAAATAAAAAATTGGTCAAAACTTTTTTAAGAAAATTAACCTTGTCATCAGCCATTGTCGCTGATAAATCCATAACGTAGTACAAATCCAAGGGCTTGTTTTCAGTGTCAAAGTATTCCAAACTAATATTCACTTTTTCCCCAACTCGTAGTCGAAGTGAAGCACTTGATGGCGTTATGCGAATTTTGGGCTCACCATGTTTAAGCCCTTCGTCATCAACTGCATCTTCACTGTTTCAAATATGTATGATTTTGTTTAAAAATCATTAACTATAATCTCTCAAAATTTGTTACTTTTTACATTTGGAGTGTATAAGATGGATTTTCTAAAAATTTGGTTTCACATATTCCGAGTTTGAGATGGTCTTCAAAAGTGTTACAACGCGTGTACTCTCGATATGCATTTCCGGACTCGGAAAATTTCTACAAAAGAACTTACAGTTTTCGAAAAAGTAGGAAAAAATTAAGTTTGTTGAAATTCGTTGTTACCGGATTTTTGCACCAAGCACAGCCAGCTATTTGGATACAGTCCGTGCATCTTAATAATGATTTGCAGTCACTGTCATCACCGTTACTGCTGACACGAGTTACTTGAAAAAAATTATACCAAGTGAAAATTGCTAATTGTAGACTAAACAAAGAAAATTTGTAATTCATGTTGCTACTTTGCTAGCTAACTATGAAAAATCTGTACTTCGTTAACTTGACTCAAATGCGTTTGGATCTAGATTCTTTGCTTAATTGATTGTCAACCACTGGCCGGAAACCACAAGAAATGCTCTCTGTACTTATTGTCTGAAATTATTGCAAGTGGAAATATAAAGTGATAAGAAAAAGTGGTACACTTTTGTTGAAAGATTCTACTTTAATTTGGGATTTGGGCATAAACATTTGGTTTACAAAAGAAAAATTCACATGCTAATTTTTATACTTTATCTTTATGCAGTCAACTGCGACAACTGCAACAGAATTTCTCGCGTAACTTTGTAAGTTGGAATGAAGTTCAAGGTCATTCTGGCATTTTAACTTAAATTCATCTCTAATTTTATTAAATTAACGCTCAATTTTCAATTGTCTGCCATCAATTCCCAATATTCAATATAAATTCTGAAAAGAGTTCAATGACATGTCGCAGCATTCAAGTGACGTGTCACTTTTTTAATTATCGATTGAAAACTTGCATGCTTCTGTTGCTAAGGGTCACAGCTAAAATCAGCCACTTGTTTATTTATGTAGCCGAAGTTTGCCTTCTTTGCAGTGGATTTTTTTGGTTGCTTGTTTTGCTTGAGTATTTTAAAACCTTTGACACTGAATCCTTGCGAAAGATCCGATCGATCGGGACAAACTATGAGCCAATACTTTTGTTCTAGATTTAAAATGTATCCACGAAACGTTTTTATTTCATTCTTGTTATTGTACTTATTGCCAAATATAAACGGACAAGGATTCAAGCGTCCACAGTGTAAAACTCAAGGATCAAGTACATGCCTGTCTTTTAATGCAAACCCGGATCCTGAACCATTTCCGGTAATCGATAAACTTGGCCAAAACGTTCCCAATCCATTGCTTGGCCCACAACCAACTCCACCGCCTCCACCTCCAGGACAGGATGACCCGTTTGTGGACATCGTTGCCAAAGGAATTGAAATTCCTGAAGAAGAAGAAGGTGTGACCGAAATATTAGTCAGCCTATGATTTAGTTTTGACGATCTTTTTTTTAGGTGTTTTTACCGTAAGAGAACTGAGACTCGAACGGTACTTCCCAGGAATGGATATCGGTCGAGTAAAAGACGACTATGAAGGAACAGATTTGGAAGTAATCGAGTGGCCAGGTACGTTGAGGGTGAAAAGGTCAACCAAGGTCAATCTTTAAAAGTTTTGTTGTACTAGGAATTATCTCTGACAAAATTGATGCAGCCTTGACTACCGGAATTTCGTATCAAGATCGTTTGCAGAAAAAACTTTCCGAAAAGTTTGTACCGTTGAGTTTTGAAGGGGAGCACTCCATTTTCAAAAACTACGTTTGTAACCGTCGCCTAGGAACGCACATTCGGGCTTTAGGCTTTAGACCAACCAATAGAAATCACACGCGGTACCAGGTTGAATTTTGGTTATCGTTTTCACTGCGTTTTAAATCTAAACTTAATTGCTTTATGTACCCGCCAGGAATACGTTCCGTTTTACTTTGCATTTGGGCCAAGGTCATTTCACCGTGACTTTGTCCAACCTATGTATGCTCCAGTGGCTCAACTTAATCGTCTTGCTGAAGGTCATAAAGACCCAGAGTGCGGTGCGATCAAAGTCCCAGCGAATGGTTCTGATATTGACCTAGATTCGTCTACCAAATTAAATCACATTTTAGATTTTACATTTTCAACAAATCGACTAATTTTGGGCATGCACTGTGGTATTCTCATCGTTAAACCCATTGATGCTCCGACAAATCACATTGAAGCGGCGAAACGCTGTAAGAAGTTACTAACATTACCTTCATATTTCATTTCGCAAGCTCAATTTCTCTTGTCCAGTTCCCGATCCTGATGACTATTCTGACGAAGACGTGATTTTGGAAACATATTCCAAATTTATCAAAAAACCGAGTTTTAAGCATCAAAAATTCATCGGCAAGATTAATCGCTTGTCATCAAACGTTTGTTGTGCTGGAGTTTGTAATGAAATGCCCCCATTGGCTGCCGCCTACAGCTATAGCATAACCCACACGTAAGGAAGCAGCGTCAAGTTTTCTACTTTCCTAGAAAGCGAGCTAAAAATACATCTTATGTCATTTAACAAAATTTTTCAAAATTTTTTTTATTGCTATAGGGAAGAACATTTGAAACGCATCTACGTCTCCTATGATCACGGGGATACTTGGGATGTCAAAATTGTGGCACGCGAAAATACCTTACTCAAGCTTATTAACGGGATGTACACCAAAATCAACTTGATCCCGCCGGAGTTTATTACCAGAAGAATTGTCAAGGCTAAAGCCAGAGGGCGATGGGGCAATGACACGGATCATGTCGTCCGTGCCATTTTAGAAGGCGTAGAAGGGCCTGAAGCTCCTCAACTAAAAAAAAATGAAGTTTTCTGTGCAGAAATAGTTTCCTTACAAGTTATTCATGAGGAAAATGAAGTAGTCGTTTTATGTCGGACCGATTTTGGTGACCCTTTGAAACGTCGTCATCCCCAAGGAACTCAACTAAATCTTAACTATGCCATTTTTGACTGTGAAATTTCACGCAATAGTCCTCTTATTCATTGCAAAATGAAATCTAAGAGACGATTGGCTTGTACAGTTAAGGATTCTGACCTTGCGCCAAATGTTAAGTGGCCAAGAGAACCTGAAATGGTAATTGGTCGGCGGAGTATGAACTTAATTATTCTCGGATGCGATTCAATCCTCTACCATTCCATCAATGGAGGTGAGATTTTATTAAAAGTAGAAGGTCATTGACCTCGTCCTGTCTGAAATCTTACTGCGAATCTGATACAATATAATCAAAAGCATTTTGTCTTTCTGTTATTAGGCTTCACTTTTTTCAACGCCGTCTTTTACGTAGCTACCGATGCCGGTTATTACGAAAGACGTTTTCAACAACCAAGTTTTGATTTTCCACTCGTTGCCTTTGATCCTGATGGAAGTTCAATGACCTTTACCTTTGGTGATTACTATGCCGTTGGATTTATTGCTTACACTGAAGAGTTTCGGTTGCTAGTTGGTCGTGTGGCTGAAACTGATGGTAGAATTGAATTAATTGGAGTTTGTGATTCGATGGACGATCCCTGTGCAGTTTGTCAAAATACTGCGTTGGGTAAAGTTTATAAATATTCTCTCAAAGTTATGTAAATTCAGTTTATGACCACACGAATATGTCAAATGTTGTCACTTCACCGAATTTCAGAACCCCCGGATTGTACCAGGGTCTTGAAAAAGTGTCTCTTCCCTGCTCCAGGGACAAATGACCCGGATTGCACGCCGTACACTGATACATTCATCCGATTCAGTAGTAATCGCAAGTTTATTCCTTATTACACCAACAGTGGTGACATCAGTAAGTGAATTTTTGTGTCTAAAAGTGTATTCATTTTTTCGAGAACAGAAATAAATCTTAATCTTCCCAAACTTTGTTTTTAGAATTTTCCGTCTCGGTGATGCACTTTTTGCTAGAAAACAACAACACTCACACAGATTTGTATGAGTTTCGTAAAGCAGTTCGTTTGATCGACATTCCTTTTAAACTAACCGATGCAATTCGTCCTTTTTTTGAAGAAAATGTAGCAATTGCTGACAAAAGAGAGGGATTTGCCAAGTGCCGTGTAAGTCGTAAAAAACGCATCGAAAACCAATCAGCAATGTAACCAAGAGGATTCTCTTTGTTTTTTTAGACATTTGCGTTTAACGTGGACACCCGTGAAACTAGTATTGATCTTAGCGACAGCGCGGTTTTTACAGTTTCGGTTCAGGATCGAAATGCTGATGCGGAATTGGGCATTTTCGCCTCTCTATCAAATGCTCTTACGATTGAAGTGACGAAAGAAAACACCGAACTTGCTGGAACACTCAATTTGGAACGTGAACATGTTTGGGTATATTTTACTAACATTTAAAAAATTTTAGACCATAACCCACTCTGGTGTTTTCCTTTGATAGAAAGTGTCAGTCACACCGAGACAAATTCGGAAGAAATCTCTACGTAAGAAGTCCTTTTTTATCATTTTTAAACATAATCGATTGTAATTTTACTGAACAGCCATATTCGAAGACACGTTTTTTGGATCCAGCTATGACTTGTACACAGTCCGTAAGATTTTAAACACTTGCGCCGTGTAATACAGGGTTGTACAACGTTAATTTTTTTTTGTTCTGGAATCTAGAATCGGTCAATTTAGTTCTTACAAATCCACCCGCTCAACGTTGTCATACCCAGCCACGTGGATCTGTCTTGATTAATCTTGGTTGTAGTGGGAAAGAAATGGTGGCCCACGAAGACTATGATAGGCCACAATGTCAAAAATTCTTTGGGGTTTGGGATACTGATCAACAAGCCTACCTCACTTATAACTTTAGACTCCGGGAAGGACAATATGATCCGGAAATGCTTAGTTTTTGGCGCGAAAAAGTAACGTTTTTATAAAAATGATATTTGCAAGTTTTTGGTAGGAATTTTGCAGAAATAATTCTTTTTTGTCAAGGAACCAACGCTGTTTAGTCGAGAAGGAGATGACTGGGTAGTCGAGTACGATTACAAAACATTTGGTTGTCCCATTGAACCTTATCGACTCGAGAATTTTGAACCAGACCTCCGAGTGCACGAACAAAATTTCTCAAACAATTCTTAAATTCAAATTCTTTTTAAAAAAAAAAACAAATCTGATCTGGTAATAATTTTGTGTTCTTTTTCCTCGACGTTAGGCTAAACTTGAGGGAAAGTACGAATATGACAGATACAGCTCGCGGTATCCCATTTAAGGGGCAATGTAAGAAATTTTTCTTAAAAATGTTTAAAACGTACTTGTTATAAAAAAATATGTTATTCGTTGCTTCTTGAAAACTTTCCTTTTTTGTTTAAATTTTAGACGTTTTGATCGAAGTTTTTGGACAAACTGGTTACAGTTACCTCAAAACTGTGAAAGAAGCAGGTAAGCTTACAACTTTCTCAGTATGATATTTGATTGTTTAATTTTTTTTGGCAAGGTTGTAAGCGAGCTCCACTCAATTTCAAAACACTTTTGCGTGATTGGAAAAATCGTCGAAAAGTTGTACACGAAGCGTTTCGTCAATATAAGGCATTTCATCCTAATGATGTCGCTGACCCGCAAAACATTTGGCAAAAAAGTGTACTAAAATTTAAACAAAACATTTTTTTTTCGAAAAATGTTAAAATCTTCAACTTTCTTTTGTTAACTATTCTTAATAGCTTCAATTGTTACAATTTTAATTGTAGTCTCATTCCCCGTGTGAATTTCCTCCCCGTGGTGAGGCCGAAGACGTTAACGAGCTTCGAATTCCTGAAGATGATCCGTACGAAGTTATGGAAAAAGGTTCTGGAAATGCCATTGTGTGGGATCGAAAAACTCGAAAAGATGTGTACGCTGAACAAAAAAATAACACTTTCTTTTAAAGAATTTTTTTTCTTAAAGCATATAACCTATCGTGCTTGTTTTTTTTTCAGTTACTTTTTTGTTGCAATTGATATTGATCAACGAATTGATACGTTCTGTGACTACACAACTTACTTTGCAGTCAGCTTAAACGCTGATGTTCGTAGTCCACCACTTCACTCGGTCTTAAGATTTTTCCTGGTCTTCCTGTTCCGTAAAACTAAATAATTTTTAAAAATATTTCTTAAAAAAAATAGTGATGCTCAAAACTTTTCTCGTTGGTTCTTTCAGTATCCATTTTGGTCTTCCTAGGCTACTACGCCTATCGAACTTTTACTCAACGAACATTTGCTCAAAGTGCACTTTTGTCCAAATTGGAACGTGGAGCTTGGGAAATTCTCCTACGCTACGAAAAATACTTGCATGAAGTCGAAGTCCATGGGAATGAACGTGTCAAAATGGTTGATAATATTCCAACGCTAATTCTCCCACCAACAATGACCAAGAAGCCTGAAGTAAAAAAATCAAAGGTCGAAGCAATTCCCGTGTCACAAGGTACCGCTCCAAGAATGTCCCGCGTTGGTAATCCGCAAACATTTGCCCGGGCATTTTCAAAACAATTCAAATAATTTCCACGCTCATTTAAAAAAAAAACACACAAGAAAGCAAGAAGTTAGTAGCGGATTTCGCTACCAATTTCAATAACCTCGAATGGTGAAAGTGTATAATGTACTATAAATAACCTAGCTACTTACGATAACAAGAACAACTGGTTATTTCAATAAGAATTCTGAAAAAATATATCATAGTCGTAGTTCATCTATGAATCTAACGTACAAGTTCAATGATAAATCTAGTAATGGATCAGAACTTTTTTTTAGAAATTGCTTCCATAAGCATTTTAACTGATCTCATTATTGAGAGCGTTTCTCTGACCTAAATTTAAAATAAATTAATTAAAGCTAATAGGCTCTTACGTAGGAAGCATGAAAGATCTACATTGTTCTAAATCTCTAGCTAATTAACTCAGTCTTCATTAAAAATTGGCTCAAAACTTTCATTCCGAGGTGAGGACTTTATAGAAGTAGCCTATTTAATGAAAAGATTGGTTGATAGGATAAGAAAAAAATATTGTATTTCTACAAAAGTAGGTAACATTTTCAATAGAATTCTTGTTTAAAACAAGTTATCAGTTCATCTTACGGTAGATTTATGATACACCAGTTTCAATGCCTTTTGCTTACAAAGCTAATAAGTTTCAACTGTTAATTGGTACCTGAATAAATTTTTGGTGACAGAAGTGCACGCCTTAGTTAAGAATTTATAGCGTTCTTGAATCAGATGGTTTAGATTAAATAGGCGAAACATCAAGTCCTGTATAATTTTTTAGAGCTGGAAGCGATTCATTCTTGCAGTCTCATCAGTCTCACTATCCAGGCACCATGTCTTGGCTAAACGTGAAGCTTAAACCATTAGCTTCGAAACAAGCTAAGGCTTCTGGAGCAGAGGACTTGAATGTTCAATTACGTCCAGTCGAAAAGGATTTACTTGCTGGACTAAAAACCGTGCAGGAAAAACCTACCCTTCGCCCAATACCAAAACTTGGTAGTGACAAAAATGAACAAGAACTTGAAGAAGTACTGCTTTCACCTATAAAAGAATTGAGCGACAAAACAAATAAATCCGAAACGATACTATCGAATGATGAAGGAATTGAGGTTAAAAAGAATCTGGACGACGTCCCAGTTACAGTAAGTTTTAGTTAAACTGGTCGTTCATGAAAAAATTCGTGGCTTAATTCGCGTATTGGTTTAGATGGAATGAAATTATTTGTGCTAATAATGGTTTCGTTACAGACAAACGCTACGGACACTCGCAGAAAAGAGGAGTTGCCTGCTACTGGTAAATTCATTTTAAGTGTTGACTTAAATAAACCAAAACTAAAAATCTATAAGAACGAAGACGAGTTCTTCTTAAGTTGATTAAGTGTAAATTAATTCTTATTTCAGTACATTGCATTGTGATAAACTATTCCGTGTTTTACTGCTGTTTCCTTTAGAAAATTGACTATTGTCTAATAATTTTAGTTCCAGACAAAATTGAATCAGCTCCCAAATCCGCGGCCGGGAGACCATTTATTATCGGTGATACGCTCAGGAATATTGCTGTGAGGAAAGGTCAATTGGGTAAATTCGAGATCAAATTTGGTGGACGACCTGAACCAACTTGTGAGTAAAAAATTTTGAACTATACATATACTTTTTAGAGAAAGAGAATACTATTTTAATTAATTGACAATTTAATCTGAAAAAAAATGTTAATAAAAATTGTCAAATTGTCAAAATGTTCCTAGGTGCTTGGAGCAAAGATGGGACAGAAATTGCATCAGACGGTAAAAAGTACGATTTATATTTAACTACCCAATCAAAAAAATATCACGTACCAAACTACTTTGGATTATTTGTCTTTATTCAACAAACATGACAAATGCCATCCTGGAACAAGCATATTTCCCAAATTGAACTTTATTCAATAGAAAGCCTACGTTTTATATTAAATTTTGGTGAATATATTCAATCTTAGAATAAAAATTGAGTCTTCATTGGGAAAATCTTCGATTACCATTCGAGATGGCGTACGCGGTGATACGGGGGTATACCGAGCAACTATTTCAAATTCTCGCGGTGTCTGTGACTCAGAGGCGGAATTCGTTGTTCTCGATAAGCCTCCTACGCCAAAAGGGCCACTTGTCGCACAAAAAATCACCCCTACATCAATTACACTCAAATGGCAACGCCCCGAAAGTAAAAATTTCATTAAGAAAAACAATTCTTAACTTTTTACCTTATTTAGTTCTAAATCTTGAATTTCAATAGAATCCAAAGAATCGGAAATGTTGAGTGGTTATATTCTCGGTAATTTAAACACATATTCACCGCTTAAATGCTCTTGAACACTGAGAAAAAAATTTTTTTGTAGAGAAATTTGACTTCAAGACTAAGAAATGGACACGTTCTGGAATGGTATGAAACGTGTACAGAATCCTTTTTACTTGAAAGTGTTTACAACGAATTTAATTAATACAGCTCTCAAATTTTGAATTTTGAAAATAAAATGCTTAATATAAGTTGATATTTTTTTTTACAGTGTGGGCCGAACCACGATACGATAACAGCTGAAAACTTAACTCCAAACACCAGTTACAAGTTTCGAATTCGAGCTGTTAACAAAGATGGAGAGTCTGATCCATTAGAAATTGATGAGACCATCACAACCAGCGATCCAACTGGTCAGCTTACGACAAATTAAAGTAAATTTCTCCTTTACGCGGTAAAATTTTATATACTTTGTTCTTACTGAAGTAACGCTACTTCCACCTCGAAAACCAACCGTAACCTACAATTCTGGCGACAGCGTCAACTTGAATTGGACAGCTGAAAATGTAATTACTTCAGTTTAAATGAAAGCACACTTTTAAGGGTCACTCACCACACGTTAATTTATACAGAAAGAAGACACAGGCATATTAGCTAGCAAATTTGTCGTTCAAATGAAGAAAAGAGATTCAAAAATTTGGTCAGATGCTACAGAAGTAATTGGAAGTACTACCACCGCAAATGTAGCCGGTCTAGAACAAGATTCTCCATATGACTTCAGGGTCGTAGCATTTGACGTAAGAAAAAAACCTGGATGACAATCCAGTTGCTGATTTGACCTTGGCGCTTCTGAAAGAAGTCCCAAATCAGATCTTTATCATGTTGGCGTCTATTGTGCTTTAGGAAGACGGAATGTCCGAAACTTCGGAAATAGCTAGAACAGGTGAGCATCACCTTATAAAGTGTATTGACAGTTGAGCCAATCAACTCTTAGAAATTAACCTACGGTATTTTTTACAGCAAAAGTTTCCGCTCCTTGTATCGACAGAACGACTCTTGGGAAAAGATTAATTGGCGAGGGTGAAATGGTCTGTATGGGAGTCGGTGTCACGGGTTTTCCATGTCCACAATACTTCTGGACTTTTGAAAATGAAGAACTTAGCAATGACCGGATGAAATCGAGCGAAGGCATTGACCAGGCTGTATTAATTGTTTACAAAGCAGCAAGGCAAGACACGGGGATTTACACCTTGAAAGCGGTCAATGATTTGGGGGAAGATGAGGCGAGCTTGGAATTTGTTGTTATTGGTCAACCTGGTCCACCAACTGGACCACTGGAGGTATTTGAAAGGACAGCGAAATAAATAGTGTCAATTAAGAACTCAGTTTTTAATGCAGTGTTAATTAATTAGCTACTACACTTTTCCAAATTGTAGGTAACTGAGGTGGACTCTGACAGTTGTGTTCTACGTTGGCAAAAACCAGAAGATGGTATAAAATTAATTTCGGCCTGAATAGTTAGCCTAATATTTCGCTATTGTTGACCTTGCAGATGGTGGCAATGCTGAAGAAGTTGTTTATAGAGTCTTCAAAAAGGCAGGCCTATCAGCTAATACGGATTGGGAAGAAGTTGGTGAAACGCCCAACGAAAACTTAAAAGTAACTGGGTTTTCACCGGACGAATCCTACCACTTTAAAGTTATCAGCGTGGTAATTTTTTTCTTTGAAATGTTTTAAAAGCAAACGTTAAAATTTTTTTTGAGAATCCATTTTTGAATACCCAATCCTATCCTTACAGAATAGCCAAGGAGAATCGGCAGGGTTAGAGACTACAACCGAAACAATTTTTAGACCTTCTGTAAGATTAGTTTATTTTTGCTAAACATTCCTTTTCAACGGTTTACACTTTTGTTGAACTAATTATGTAGGTAAGAAAATCCGCTCCCCAGATTAATTCAATTATGAATGACTTGACAGTGGGCGATGGAGACGAAATTTCATTTACTGTGAACTTCACCGGTGAACGTAAGTTTACATTGAAAATCATGCCCGTCGGCGCGCGAAATTGTTTTATGAAACTCTATTTTTACCCAGAGCCACCTAAAAGTGCATGGTACCATAACGACGAGGAGCTTGATTCAACTGGCGATGATAATCTCGCCATTTCTAATGAACCCTATGGAACGACGCTGCTAATCAAGCGAGCTACAGCGGGTCACCGTGGAACTTATAGGCTACGAGCATGGAATTCGTTGGGGGAAGATGAAATTTCTGCCAGTGTCACATTTATGAGAAAACCTTTGCAACCGACAGACTTAACGGTATTGTATCATTTTGAGTTGTTAAGCAAGCTAGGATTTACCAAAGTTACCAAATTCTTTGTACGCTAAGGTTTCAGAAACTGGTCCGGAGGAATGTACGCTCAGCTGGAAACCGAATGCAGAAGGTTAAGTCATACGTTACCGTTGTATAAGTCTAATTTATCTAATTTTTTGTTGTATCTAATTTTTTGTCTATAGAAGAATCACCTGTACAATATTACCAAGTTTATAGGTGCCTTCAATCCAGCGATGATTGGGTACCTATTGGTAAAGTCACTGAACCACGAATAACCGTTGGGGAGCTTGAAGCCGGGCAGCAGTACAAATTTAGAATTCACGCCGTTAATATGTATGGACAAAGTCATGGAATAGAGACAGGTTACAGCGTCAAACGCCAACAACGCGAACGCTTAAACGAACAACAAGGAAGGTGCCCGACATTTATTCGTGAACTTACTTACAGTGGAGACTCGGCGGGAAAAGAAATGACGCTTGAATGTGAAGCTTCCAGTGACTCCTTGATGACTGCACAATGGTTTAGAAATGGAAGGGAAATCACCTATAGCCCAAGATTTCTGAGAACATTTTACGGTGGAATTTATCGTCTTACAGTCACAAAATTTCAAGGAATTGATGCGGGTGAATATACTTGTGTGCTTACCAATGCTACTGGAAAAAGTGCCAGTTCGGTTCGATTACCAGCACCAACCTCGAACTGTCGACAACGACGTCCCGTTGATTTGAACACGATGTATCATTGTAACCCGAAAGTTTTCTTTTACAAAAATTATGGCAAGTTGACAAATAAAGAGAAAATATATTAAAAATTGCAATAGATTATTTTCTGAGCAGGTCGACCGATACAAACTTCGGCTTACAAACCAATGCAATTTCATCGTGCCAGAAATTTGTTTCAACGAAACCCTTGCGTTGTAGAAAAAGAAGCTGCACCGTCTTTTACTTTTCGTCTACGGCCGCGCATAGTTCAGCCGCGTGAAGGTTCTTGTAAACTTACATGTTGTATCGTCGGAAATCCGAAGCCAAAGGTAATATCAACTTTTCAATACTGCATCCATGAAAAAAGACGTTATATTGTTTGAAAAAAAATTGTTATAAAAAAGTTATATTTTTTCTTGGATTTCTGAAACAAAGAATTACAAATATAAAGGAAACAAAATGAAGTCAACTTTTGGCTTGTTTGAGGCTTTATTACAAAGGTCATGAATTCGTCTAACTTTAACGTTTCAGATCACTTGGTACTTTGAGTCAAATGAGGTGGACAAACTTGAGCACAAAATGACATTTGTGGACGGTTTTGCTTCTCTTGAAATTGAAGACTGCAAACCTCGAAATTCTGGAGAGTATCGATGTGTCGCTAGTAATTTATTAGGCAGCTGTGAAACAATTTGTATAGTAGTAATAGAGGCTGAGAAAGTGTAGTTGGTAAAAGTGTAAATAAGCCGATTGATGTCAACTATGATATGACTTCAGGCTATTTAATGAATTGTCAGAAGTGGCGACACACAACTAGAACAGCTAGATTTCATAGTTATGCGCCTAAATTGCTCAAGAAATAAAGAAGATCCATTGGACTCTAGAACTTGTACACGCAACAACTACTATTGGTAGGTATTGCTTTTTTTAGTAAGCTCCGCAATAGAAAAATGCCGACTACTATCAGCAGTTAATTTTTGGCTTTTCAAAGACGCGTTGGTCATATATCCTTCCCCTTAAAAACAGCAATCACAAAACTGACAGTTTTTTTTTAATTCTAAAATATTATTTATCTAGAATTAAATTTTCCGGTTTTCTTCAGTAAGTTTCTTTAGTTTCTCAGCGTTTCTATTGAAATCTGAACTCGTGTACACTCAATAAGACTATAGTGCTATAAATATTGTGTTTAAATTTAACATGAATTGGATTGACGTAGCCTTTTCAAGAAAACAGGTTCTGTCCACAACAACCTTGCGTCCACACAAGTTGACCTCGCCAAAGTTGAACAATTGTTTTGTCATATATCCTTTGATCATTTACACTCGAATTGTGTAGCAACTTTTCTTTTATTCTGAAAGACACGTTTCCTAGAATGTCGTAAAATTGTTCATTCTTTCTCTAATTCGTGAATAGGGTAGAACACTACTAAAATTTCAAATCTATAAAAATTTTAATTGAGCAATATGGCCGCTCCGACAACGGAAGAGCTGAAAGTAGTTAAACTGGTAAAGTTAAGAATTTGCAAATTTTTTAAAAAATTGGCTTTTTGTTACCTATTGTGACCTCATTTTTATCTACAGTTTCGAGAAAAAGTGAGTGACTTGGAATTAGAAAATGCAACAGACTTGTATATGCTAAAATGGCTTCGAGCAAGAGATTTGAACCTGAATGCTTCCGAGGATATGCTGCGAAAGGTATAATTTTGCAAAAGAGTAAATTTCTTCAATACTTTGACATTTGAGAATTTATTGTTAAAAAAAACTTAGCATTTTGCTTGGAGAAAAGAAGAAGATTTGGATAACATCATGGAATGGGTACCTCCGCAAAATTTCGTAACTGACTACCACTACCAAATTCCAGGCCGAGATAAGCAAGGCCATCCAAGTAAAATTTAAATTTTCATCTTGATGTTTTAAATTTCCAACATTTTTTTCTTTAGTTTTGATAGTTCCATTTGGTCAATGGGATGTTCGTAAAATTTTTAACAGTGATCAGAAAGGCTTGAGAGAAGCTTGGTTGAAAAACTTTCACCAACTGTTGGCCAAAGTTTCCATTAAGATGCAAGAAACTTCTAAAGAATTTGGAAGAGAAATTACTCAATGTATAATGATCGTGGACTTTACCGGTTTTTCCATGCGACAGCTTTCGTCATTTCAAAGTTAGTTAAAGTTAACAACGTTTCATACTCATAGTGATCGACATTAACTGATCTGGACTCATTTTAATTGACATTCGAAGTTGCTAGGTAATATAAATAACATGAGATTTTCAACTTTACACCATTTTAGATGTTAGTACCATACTCGAAGCCGTCAAGAGATTTGAGGCCAATAATCCCGAAATGTTGTTTTCACTTTGCGTCATCAACGGTATGTCATTTCGAATTGAAATATATAGCAAGTTTTATACAAAAAAAAATGTTTGGATAACGTTATTAACGTCGGCCATTTATTTTTAGCATTTCGCGTTTTTCAAATGTTTTTCGCTCTAACAAAGCCATTACTTTCGACACGAACGATTGGCAAGGTGGAAATTTATACAACGCCCGATAAATGGTTACCAGTACTCCAATCTCGTATAGCGAAGGATCAACTTCCAATTGAATACGGAGGAACACAAGAGGGATGCCAGGTTAATACTTACTAGACATTGATATTAATTAGATCAGATCTAAAATGACTTACATCTAAAGTATGAACAGGTTTCTATCGGAAATTCCTTTGGTATAGAAAGTATTAAGTTCGACGAAACAGAAATGACAACGGCGGAGGTTCCTTCAGGAAAATCGCTGAAACTTGAATTTGAAGTTACCAAGCCGAAAAGCATTTTGACGTAACCTTATTTCAAAAAAAAAATCTAACCAGTTTTGTAGAAATTTTTAAACCTAATGAAGTCAAAGGATTCCTGTTTTTGTTTTTTAACAGGTGGACTTTTAAAACTGATGCCCATGACATTGGATTTTGTATAACTTTTGGAAACATTGACCTCACTGTCAAGCAGCGTTATGACTCGTCGTTAACTGCAGTAACCGGAACTCTGAACTGTGATCTGCCTGGAACCTGTGAGTTATTGTAAAAACTTAAATAAGTTTGATCACAATTATATTAATTTCCAAGTTAAACGTAACGCTTATTTTTCTAGACACTTTGAACTTTGACAATAGTTACAGCCGACTGAGAGCGAAAACATTATACTACAGTATCACTATCATTGAACCAGAATCAAGCGCATCCTAGTGATTTTGCACAAACAATGAACACTTTGGTTGAAATAATTAAAATCTAATTCAAACTTATATATTTTGAAAACTATATGTTCAATTTCTAAATTCAAATTCAAATTTTCAATTTAAGTTTTTGGGCTCCCTTGTGGTTTTTTTTGTAACCATTTACAACAAGACTAAAATTATTCAACCGTTGAAATTTTTTGCCAATTTAAGTTTTATTGCTTTAAATTTTTTAAGTTTCTGACGCTGACAGCTACAACTGCCCTCTACGAAAGCAAATGTATCTTCCCCAGCCTTGGTGAAGTTTTCCAGTGTAGGAAGATTCATTCAACGGCTCATACTTGAGGAGGTGAATGTTGTATTATATTGTGTTATTATTTAGCAGTAGTAGAAGCGAAAAAAGTTTAATATTAGTTAAAAATTTAAATCAGTCACTTGATGCAAACTATTATATCTTCAAGACATTGCATGAATTGTCAAAAATGGCGACAGTAGACGCGCCTAGTAGATTTTTATAGCCGAAATTTAGTTGTGCAAAAAAATCTAACTTACTTTAATTCGCAAAGTATCGAGTGTTGATAAGGAAAAAGGTAGCTTTCAATCAATTTTTTTATTAGTTTTACAACGTGCAATTAATTGAATAATGAAAGTTGCAATACGGTGGTTACATCAAGAGAGAATTCGCGTGTAAGCATGTTGTGCATAAACTACTGAGAAAAATTTTTTTTGGACTGTTGGACTTGTGGATTCAACAACTATACACCGCGTAATAAATATTTGTTTTTGGCTTTTCGAAGACGTTATATTCATACCTTAGAACAAGGAAACTGGTTCCGTTCACTACAATTATGCATTAACACAAGTTGACCTCGCCAAAATTACATAATTATTTTTTGATATCCTTCAATTATTTACACTCGAATTATGGACCAACTTTTCCTTTTATTCTGGAATACACATTTTCTTGGCTGTCGCAAAATTGTTCATTTTGTGTCCATCGGTGAATGTACTAGCACTAATAAGTAAGCACTAAGGTAGTGTAGCATATTTTAGTGGGACGATATGGCCACGCCAACAGCAGAGGAGCTGGAAGTAGTGAAAATGGTAAACACTTAAATTTGATTTTGAAAATTCCAGACAATTCACAATTTTTTATTACTTCATACTCTATGTATTCAATTCTGTTTACAGTTTCGAGAGAAAGTGAGTGATTTGAAATTAGAAAATGCAACCGACTTGTACATGCTGAAATGGCTTCGAGCAAGAGAATTGAACCTGAATGCTGCCGAAGATATGTTACGAAAGGTAATTTTACAAAACAGTAATTTTGCATAATAATGCAAACATTTGGGATTTGATTATTAATTTGATATCATCCATAGAAATCGAAAAATAATATTTAAGGCGTGTAACGTTTTAAAACAAGAGTTTCCTCAATATGTTGATATTAAGAATTTAAAAAAAAATTTTAGCATATGACATGGAGAAAGGAAGAAGATGTAGATAGTGTCATGGAATGGGTACCTCCACAGAATTTCGCGACTGACTACGACTACCAAATTTCAGGCCGGGATAGTCAAGGCCATCCAAGTAAAATCGTATTGAAATTTTCATCTTGATGTTTTTAATTTCCAACGTTTTTTTCTTTAGTTTTGATAATTCCATTTGGTCAATGGGATGTTCGTAAAATTTTAAACAGCAGTGATCAAAAAGGCTTGAAAGAAGCTTGGTGGAGAAACATTGACCAAATATTTGCCAAACTTATCATTAAAATGCAAGAAGCTTCCAAAGAATTTGGAAGAGAAATTACTCAATGTATATTGATTGTGGACGTTGCCGGTTTTTCTATGCGACAGCTTACGTCACTTCAAAGTTAGTTAAAGTTAACTAAATTTTTTAAAAGCTTTGGTCGACCTACAGGATTGGAAATTCTGACATGTATCACTTTCGGTACATCTTTAAGTATTAAGTAAACTAAGCATACCAAATTTACACCATTTTAGATGTTAGCACAATACTCGAAGCCGTCAAGAGATTTGAGGCAAACAATCCCGAAATTTTGTTTTCATTTTACGCCATCAACGGTAAAGACATTTTTAATTATTCTATGTTATTACAAAACAAAAACATTTAAGTAAAATTAAGGTTTACTACTTTTTAGCGTTTCGTGTTTTTCAAATGTTTTTCGCTCTAATGAAACCCTTCCTTTCGCCCAGAACGATGGCTAAATTGGAAATTTATACATCTCCCGATAAATGGTTACCAGTACTATCATCTCGCATACCGAGGGATCAACTTCCAATTGAATTCGGAGGAACTCAAATGGGAAGGAAGGTATAGCAGTACTTTATTAGACAGTGATTCATTAGATCTAAATGACTTACATCTAAAATTAAAACAGATTTCTATCGCAAGTTCCATTGATGAAAAAAGTATTAAATTGGCCGAGACAGAAATGGTAGCGGTAGAAGTTCGTGCTGGGGAGCTGCTCAAACTTGATTTTGATGTTGAAAAATCGAAAAGCATTTTGAAGTGATCATGCATATTCACAAAAAAAAATATTTCAAAAAAACTAACTTGCTATGCAAATTTTTTTAAAATCTTTGTGAAATCAACGGATTCGTTTTTTATCACAAGGTGGACTTTTGAAACTGAGGGGCATGACATTGGGTTTTGTATATCTTTTGGAAAGAGTGAACTCACTGCCAAGCAGCGTTATGAGGCGTCATCAACTGCAGTGACCGGAACGATTACCTGTGAACTGCCTGGAACATGTAAGTTGTAGAAAACCTAAATATGTTCAATTATAAATTATCACGTTAAACTTATAAAATTGCATTTTTACAGACACTTTGAACTTTGACAATAGCTACAGCCTACTTAGAGGGAAAACAGTATACTACAATGTCAATATCATTGAACCAGAATCAATCTTATCATAGTAACCATTACTCAAATAATGAAGACTTTGGTTGAAATAATTCAAATCTAATTCAAATTTATACTTTTCAAAATTATACTTCATTTGACATTTTCAATTCAAGCTTGCTGGCGTGCTTGACTTTTGGCAGCAAATTGTTACAAACCTAAAATCATTCAACTGTTGTTCACGTTTCCTGACTTTTATCTGTATTGTTTACGCTTAAATTTTATTTCGAAAAGGTAGCTTCATTTAGCATCTTAATATTAGACATTCAGTTACGCTTATTCTAGATATGATAGCCAATTGAGAAATAGCTTTTGAAGATTTAATCAAAAATCAAAATGAATGATTTAATTTCTATTGGTAGGAATTCAAGTTATGAGTCAGAGTGTTGACAGGAAACAATTTTTGCAGTAGGTTCAGCGTTTTTAAGCTACAGATTTTTTGAAAGAGTACATGCCTAGAAAAGAATTGCTTAAATTGCCCAGTGCGAAATGCTGATAAAGAAAACGGTATAGGGTTCAATTAATTTTTTGTTAGGTATAAATCCTTCAATTAATTGGCTAATGAAGGTTGAAATGATTGGTTATTATATCTAGACAGAACCTTACTGTAATGCCTAAAAGCTGCTCAGGAAATAATGCATATCTTGAACTTTTGGGCTTTTACACGTAATACAGATAGGCCGCAAAGCCGCAATAGAGAATTGCGGTTTACTAAATTAACTATATGTAAGCATTGGATGTTAAGTGTTGGCTCGTTAAAGACGTTGATCAGTATATCCTTTTCCTAAGACGATTATCGCAAATTTACGGTTTTTGTCTTCTAAAATATCATTTAATTTGTGTTAAATTTTTAACTTGCACGTTTTAGTTTCTGTGATAGCTTTTTTCTCTAAGATTTTTCACCATTTCTACAGCACGCTGCAGAGGCTAAAATCCCGTACACTCAAGACTATAGTGATATATTAATATCGTTTTTCAATTTTACATAATAACGGATTCATGTAACCTTTTTCAAGGAAAATAGTTTCGTCCACCGCAATTTAAGTAATTTTTAATATCGTTCAATCTTTCACACTCGAATTATGAAGCAACTTTTCCTTTTATTCTGGAAAACACATTTCTTTGACTCATAAAATTGTTCATTGTGTCTTCATCGGTGAATGTACTAGCAAACTAGTAAAATTGGAAATCTAGAATAGTTTAATACGACAATATGGCCGCCCCGACAGCAGAGGAGCTGAAAGTAGTGAAAGTGGTAACCTTAAAATTTGATTTTGAAAATAAAATATAATTTTTCTTAGCTTCTACTTTATATACCTAAATTTTGTCTCCAGTTTCGCGAGAAAGTGAGTGATTTGAAATTAATGAATGCGACAGACTTGTATATGCTGAAATGGCTTCGAGCAAGAGAATTGAACCTAAATGCTTCCGAAGATATGCTACGAAAGGTAATTTTACAAAACAGTAATTTTTCATAATAATGTAATCATTTGAGATTTGATTGTTAATTTGATTTCATCCATCCATAGAAATCGAAAAATGTATTTAAGGCGTGTAACGTTTTAGAACAAGAATTGCCTAAATACATTGACATTAAGAATTTTTTTAAAAAAATTTAGCATATGACATGGAGAAAGGAAGAAGATGTAGATAGTGTCATGAAATGGGTACCTCCACAGAATTTCGCGACTGACTACAACTACCAAATTCCAGGCCGAGATAGTCAAGGCCATCCAAGTAAAATCACATTGACGAACTTTCACCTTGACTTTTAAATTTCCCCTGAGTTTCTTTTTTTTAGTTCTCATAATTCCATTTGGTCAATGGGATGTTCGTAAAATTATCAATAGTGAGCAGAAAGGGTTAAGAGAAGCTTGGTGGAGAAATATTGACCAAATATTTGCCAAACTTATCATTAAGATGCAAGAAGCTTCTAAAGAATTTGAAAGAGAAGTTACGCAATGCGTATTAATTATGGATTTTGCCGGGTTTTCAATTCGACAGCTTATGTCATTTCAAAGTTAGTAAAATTGAATTCTATTTTGATGGAAGCGAGTCTCTATGTCGAAACCCACATGTCGACAATAATTAAGTAGACTAGCTCATGTCAAAAGCATTCATGTTAAAGCTAATTCTACCAGTGAATTTAGGTTAAATTTGGAATAGCCTGCCCGACATAGACGCTTTAGAAATAGTTTTCTCTACAGAATTATGGTCGACATGCAGGATTCGACATACCGACATGGACTGACTTTGATTACATGCATGCGATTTTCAAATACGTCGTTTTAGATGTCAACACTATACTCGAAGCGGTTAAGAGATTTGAGGCAAATAATCCCGAAATTTTGTTTTCATTTTACGCCATCAACGGTATGAGTAGTCGAACATTATTGTATGATAATGCAAAAAAAAACGCGTGGTTACTACTTCTAAATGTTCGTGACTTATTTCCAGCATCTCGCGTTTTCCAAATGTTGTTCGCTCTAGTAAAACCTATACTTTCGCCACGGACGATGGACAAGGTGGAAATTTATACAACGCCAGATAAATGGTTGCCAGTACTTAAATCTCGCTTACCGAGTGATCAACTTCCAATTGAATTCGGCGGAATACAAACGGGATGGCAGGTTAGAGTACTTGACACTGGTATTCACTTGATCCAAATAACTTACATCTAAATTTAAAACAGGTTGCCGTTGGAAATTCCATTGGTGTAGAAAGTAATAAATTCGATGACACAGAAATGTCAACGGTGGAGGTTGCTACTGGAGAATCGCTTAATCTTGATTTTGAAGTTTACAAGCCGAAAAGAGTTTTGAAGTAAAAAAATACGACCGGTTTTGTAGAAATTTTAAAACCTCTCTGAAGTAAAATGATTCTTTTTGTTCTCCAAAAAATAGACTTTTAAAACTAATTCACATGACATTGGGTTTTGTATAACTTTTGGTAAAACTAAACTTATTAGCAAGAAGCAGCGTTATGACGCGTCATCAACCTCAGTGACCGGAATGCTTACCTGTGACCTGCCAAGAATCTGTAAGTTATTACATAAAATTACAGTAAGTTCGATACAATTATTACCTTTTATACTTATGTTCCTAGACACTTTGCATTTTGACAAGTTACAGTCGATTGACAACGAAAACAGTACACTATAAATGTCAATATCATATATTATAATAATATAATATAACATAATATAATATAACCAGAATAAATTCTAGCCTTAGTGATTTTGCTCAAATAATGAAGAGTTTAATAAATAATTAAAATTGAATTCAAACTAATATGAATTCAAAATTATATTCAATTTAAATTTTGAAGTTTGAATTTTGAATTTAAACTTTCAGGTTTGCTTGGACTTTTGTAGCAATTCGTTACAAATCTAAAATCATTTAACCGTGGGACGCTGCATTTATACTGTATTTCAATCTGAAAAGTTAACTTCATACAACATCATAATATAAGACAGTCATCAACATTAATGGTTAGTTAGTTAATTGCCAATTGAGAATTAGCTCTTGAACATTTAGTCAAAAAACAAAATGAATGTTTTAATTTCCATTGGTAGGAATTCAATGTGTGAGTCAGAGTGTCGGTAAGGAACAATTTTTGAAGTAACTTCGGCATTAGTAAGTTTCACATCTTCTGCAGGATTCCATGTCATACGATGAGATTCATTTTTCCAAACATTGCTTCCCAAAGTCGTTTCCCGAATGTCGAGAAAACCAAGAATGTTTTGAAGCGGCTGTAAAAAAAAATTTATACCTAAAATTTTTCTTTTATATTTTTTTAAATTTCTTACGCTGACATCTACAAAGGCCTTTTTCGAAAGCGCTGTATCTTCTCCAGCTTCGTAGAAGTGTTCCAATCTAAGAAGATGCTGGTGTTCACTCAATCGCTCATAAGTTAGGAGGTGAATGTTGTTGGGTAAAGTCAAGGTCAAATTAGAATGCTGTAGAGGTCAAACATATATTAACATAAGATTAATTAACTAGACGTTTCTTACTAGAGAAACTAACCAAAGTTGACGTTTCCTTTGCCGATATATTTTCATCAATTTCATTTGTTTGTGGAGGTAAAGAAATTGATCCAGAAATTTCTTCAAAAGTAAGAAGTGGACTACGGTAAATCTGTTGTGCGATTGGTCGATGTGCCGACGTGGGTGTGCCTGTGTCATTAAAGAAATTCTATATTAGACTAAAACAATTTCTGATTACAATATATTTTATATTACTAAACATTATATAAAATTTTTAAGTCAGGTTGTAGGATACCAGTGCCTTCTCCAGCTAAAAGAAGCCAATGTTTTCCCCTGATCACAAGGCCTTCATCAAATGCCATTTCGTTCAGGGCTTCTCCCACTCCAAACCCATCGTCAAGTAAGAGGCGTCGATGAAGCTAAAAAATTTCATTTATGAAAAAAAAAACTCACAAAGAATAAAATATTGTCTAAGTAATTCAAAAAGTGAACTAATTTTTTTTTGACAAGGATATTTTTACCATTAATTCCATTTCTCCATCTTGCAGCGAACTTCCGCCTTGTGCTCTATCATTAAGTAAAATTAAGGATTTTTCACCACCCGGTGTTTTAACTTCTTTTTTTTCTGTCAAAATCATACGGGAATTAACCGGATAGTAATTCCCAGCCACTGGTTCAAAGACCTGAAAAGTGAAAGTGAGGAGAAAGTTTTATCTGCACTTTTCTTTAATTTGAAATACATGTCATCACTAATTGATCACCTGGTAATCCCAAGTTGGTCGCACGTTTCTCTCTCGTTTTAAAAGTTCCCGGCCATTTGCGTCAGTAAAAAAGACGCCGTCTGTTTTAAGATCCGTAGTATACTTGGTGATTACTTCTTTTCCAATATCATCCCTAAATTTCATTTGTTAGACGAAGCGGTTATAGAATATGTGAATTTTCCAATTTATAAAGACAAACTACAACTTTTTTTTTTTTTTTAAAAACAAACAAAAAACTTTCAACTCGTATTACGTGATTGGAATGGGTCCAATGAGGTACTCGAATTCAACGGTGTCAGCATCTTGATAAAGTCGAATGACTTGACTTACCCAAGAAGAAAATTTTTGATGGATTTCTATAACGTGTACTCCTGTAACAAAAGTTTACAAAACTTTATTTTTTTTTATATAGAAAAAACTACGAAAAATGTAATTTTAGTATGGTTATAACCTTGTTTGATGGAGTATTCGGCTTTTGCGGAGACAAGGATTGGCTCTGAGCCATTAGGCCTGAAAATATAGGCTCCAGAAGATTGTCCTGGTGGATTTTCTTTCAGTCCATTCATTCCAGTATAGAAATAAAAATTTTGTGAAAGCTTGATTTCCACACATTCGCCGTTTCCTTTCTTTTTTGCAATATTAGTAAGAAGACCAGTGTTCGTGTCGAATGTTATTTGGAGTCCCTATGATTAATAAAAAATTATAAAGCGAAGAAGAAATGCGGTATTAATTTAAGCAAATCCAGTAAAGTGCTTAGTTAATTATTGAAAATATTGAAGAATTTGGTTTCTCTATTTTAAAAATGAGTGACAATGTTGCGAGCAAAACGATTTATCTTTATCCAAAAAAATGGTTGAGAAAGATTTCTTTTAAACGCCAATTTTTCAATCCAGTCAATTTCAACAAGCAGAAAATCAAACAAGGTTTAATAGTTTGCGGTAACCTAATTTTTACCCCGTGTCCGGTCATTATTTCGAAAACATTCAGTTCGAATGCAATGATTTCGAAAATTTTTACTTAAGTTTAGGTTAGGCTGAATTCGAAGTGAATTTTTCGAAATCATTGCATTCGAAGTTAAAGTTTTCGAAATAATGACATGGAACCTTTTTACCCTGTTGTTTGAAAACGACTTTTTTTCAGGCCATGGCCATTCATTTCTACAATTCATAGGAACAGTCCGGAATTTGGAAGGTCGATTGATGTCGTTGACATGCAAGCGGGAGACTCGAACTGTCTGAATACTCAAAGGTTGAATCTTTTCAAGCTCAAAGACAAGCTCAGCATGTGCCGTACTATTTCTTCCAGGAATTGAGAAAATAGGTCCTGGCAATGGCACAACTTGACTTGAAATGACTTCACCTAGATGAGAAATTGAAGCTTAAGAATCCAATCTTCAAATTTGAAAAGGCTGACGGTGTTTCACCAATCGATAAAATTTCATTAGACTATTTTATAGAATAATTCTACAAGTTTTTTATTCGGATCGTGAAGATCAAAATCTTTTACTAGGAAGCTAAAAGCTGATGAAGAACTTGCCAAATTTTCTTTACCTTGTTGAGGACCGTGGACTTGCCAAGCTTCAGAAGATACTGGAAGTCGGACATAAAAATTAGTAACCGGGCGTGCCAATGGATTATAAATATGAACAAGAAAATTCTCCAGTGTTTCCGTTGCCGCGCAACTGCTAACATTGAGTTGATGACAAAACTGAATGTTTCCAAGTGATACACTTTCATTTTCTTTCACTTCGGAAACTTGGTTCCACTCCATAACAAGTTGCCTTTATTTTGGGGCAAAAAGAGAAAGTAAAAACCAGAGTTGATCAAATTTGAGGAAATCTTACTTTATTTGGGTTCCGATAACTTTTTCGCATGCTTCAATACCACGACTCAATCGTAGGGCGTAGTCAAAAGTGACATGTTGCTTAGCTGTACCGGCGACAGCATCATGATGTTGGGCTATAGCCAAGGCTTCGGATAATAAAAAGACTTTGGCTTGTGTCTCTTCTTGGTAGGGCCCAATTGCTCCGAAATTTTTACAAGCCTGAAGAAAATTGTTGGTTTGATGTATATAGTACTTGAGAGCAGGGCGTGAAGTAAAGTAGCCTGTCCAAAATGAATGTTGGTCGCTCCCGTATGGAAAGAAGTCATCTCGCTTCACTTCAAAAGGTATTTTGGCTTTGTTAACTTCTTTCAAGTAGCATGATGGTGTAGAGTAAATTAAATTTATTTTTGGAGAGTCTGTAGTGTCAGGAAAAGAGTTGACATGGCTAAAGTTTAGCAAAAGTAAAAGTAAAAGTAAGTTTAATAAATTGTGTCATTTCTTTTTGAAAATTCAAGCTCTTTGACTTACGAAATTAGCTTATCCAAATTCTTGTACCAAATTCCTGCAGCCTGGTACTGAAAATCTGAACCCAGTGTCATTAAAACGTGGTTACTTCGGTAGACTGAAGCCCAAGCGAATGCTGCGTCGATAAATCTTTGTACTTCATTATTCAAATTGTATCCAAGGAGCTTCGGGTCATCCATGATAGGATCATCATGACAACTAATATCCCAACAGAAGCCATCTGGTGGGTTGTAACCATTGAACAATACCCCGGTGAAGAGCCATGAAGTCTTACCTGGATTTTAAAAGTTTAAACTAAAGCAGATAAAAGGGCGTGGCTGTAATTTAGAAATACAGCAGTACAACTTACCAAGATTTTTTGGACTACCACTCCAAATCATCTCCATGGTTTTTTTAATTTCACGATTATGTTTATCTTGGTAGTCTAGTCTTCCAAAAAATAAACCATCGAAACCCATTTTAGCAAAAAGTGAAGCTTGCTCACGTGAATGTCCAAAGGGATCAATTTGCCAAGCCACGCGTGGTACAGCGCATGACCCAAAAGTGTCATTTAAAAACCTAACAAAAAATCCTTGTACTAAAATCAATTACTAAAAGTAGGTCTCAATGAATTTTGTTATGCTTTACGATTAATAAAAAATAAGTGGATTACCTAAGTCCAAGAGTCATTTGATCAATAATAGCATTGTAATGAGCCGTAGCTTCGTCATTCATACACCATCCTCCACTAATAAATTCCAGTTGACCTGAGCTCACCAATGTTTTTACTATATTCTGCTTCTCTTCATTTTGATTTGTCCACCACCTCCAAAAAAATCCAGTTTCGACATAAATAAATCGTCGTGTCGAATCTTTTACCAGTTCGTCAACTACTGAATCCAAAATATATTGTACACCAGCATTTTGAATATTATTGTTAGTTCCATAGTAATATTGGTCAACAGTTTTAAGCCATCCCATGTCATCGTGCGAATGAGGAACAAGATGGACGTTAATGTACCCCTCCTTGACTTGAGGACAACTCTATAAATAAAACATATGCGTCATTGATATTTAGTTAAAGTTCATTCTTTTCGTCAATTAATGTTATTAAAACAGTAATAACTTACTTCATAACCACACGAATAAGACGCAATTGGAAAAATAATCACCAGTAAAATAACCGGACGCTTTAAATCAAGTCTCTTTAAAAATTCCATTGTTTAACTTTCCAGAACTGAAGTTGTAAGCTGCATGCAAAGTCCTTGGCTGTACATAAAACACTGTTAGTTGGATTATACTACTTATATTCTATGACAAAATGTAAATAACTGTAACGTGAGGTCATCTTAGAGGGCATCTCTATATTTTTTATGAGAAAGACACCACTGCTATATGGTCAAGCCATTACAGTCTAAATATAATTCTGAAGCTTTTTCCTTATGGGAACGAAGAAGACTTGCTTTGAATACTAAAAACGAGACTGAATATGCCTCTGATCTGCAATCACCCTTTGACCCTTGACCCTGCTGCTCTTAGCGAGCAGTAGGGTTAAGGGAATCAGCAGAAGGTTAGGGAAAACGAAAATTTACCTTGAATTTTATATGTAATGCTAAAAATTTCGTCACCTGGCTCGGAGTAACAGTAGCGGACTATTTGCAAAAAAGGATAAGTTGAATAGCTACAAGTTTTACTTGACATCGAGTTACATTTGACTGGGTCGAATTTGAATTAATTCAATGTTGACTTGAGTTAAGTTATCGATCTCAAATCATGTACTTGTACTGGTTTGAAACTTATTAACCTTTTGTATGTTAATGAAAATGTAAATGTGAATAGTAACCATGATTTGGAGTTTAAACATTGAAGCCTAAAGGAACAAATTTTCTATTACTTACCATCAAATATTTTCAATTTTTATAACAAAGTACTCATAAATGCGCACATTTTTTATTCTTCATTCGAATCTTAGTTGCAGTAGAGAATATCCCTTAACCGGAAAAATGACGCCGTTAATATCCAATCGCTTCTCGCTGGATAAATTTTTAGAAATATGATATCGTCGTTTTCTTTGTAATGACGGCAGCCTAATGGTCATTTCTCGGACTTGTGTCTTTGTAATTCATAATTCTTCTGGAATAGTTCACGATTGAATGAGCTCGACAAAACCATCGTCTGTTATTAGCAAATGCAAAACATGAAACCCGAAACTAGTGTACATTAACAGGTAAGGTTGCATTACCTGGATTTGTATTGTTTGTACCTAAAAAGTTTTCTTTGTGAAACAACAAGAAAAATGGAGATTTGAGACTAAAATAGCATTATAGTTAGATTATCGCCTACATAATACTGGACGCCATCTTCAACCAGGTACCTATAAAATACAAGAACCCAAGCCATGACATCCTGTTATTAGACAAAGAGCAAGGGCTTGGACAGGATGAGTGTCTGAGTTCCTTTCTGACATTTTTGAACAATTTCCAGCAAATTGTTAACAATGAAGGTTTTGGTAAGATTAGGAGAGAAAAGTATAAACATAAGTTCTTTTTTAAAATTTAAAATTTCTTGGCTACATCAACATTTTTTTCTTTTTTTTTCAGGTCTGTGTGCTCGGATTTCTCATTACGACTGGACGATGCGCAGTCTCCAGTAAGCGCGAAGCAATTTCCTGGGCGTTTTTAGATCAGCCTAATGAATTTGACAGCATTGGTCCGGTTACTCCTACGTTTTTGACAAGTTACAACGCAGAAAAATTACCAAAAGAATTGGACGACGTTTACGTTAGACTTCCTTGGAATGGAACCAACGATGTAGATGACAACTTCCAACATTCTTCAACTTTTCCAAAGTGGAAACCTACTGAACCGATTGTAAACTTCAAAGGAACAATGTCATCAGGGCCACATGGCATCCCGCCGGGTAAAATTATAGTTTTGATCAAACTATATATTATATTTCAAAGGACGCTGCGGTAACTCCCTTAATTTGTTTTATTTTCCAGAACTTGGCCATCTTTTGAATGACATGCACGAAAATGATATCGATGTCAAGCCAGGGTTCCAGCGTTGGCTCGAAGAAACTGAGCAAAGAAAACATAAATATCGAGATGGTACTTATGAGCATAAGAGAAGTCATGGGACGCACGCCCAAGGTCATCACCACTGGACTTGTGAATCAGAATTTGGTTGGCGAAATCTTGGTCGAAATCATTACCCACAATTTGTACGAACGGCCAATTGTACTTCGACGAGTTGTTTCAATGGCCTATTTCAGTGTGTTCCAAAAGAATACACAATTAAAGTACTCAAGAAGTTGGAATCAGATGAAGTCATTGATGTTTCTTTGGCAGCACAACTTCCTGAGAGTCTTCGAAATTCTGTTAAATTCATTAATGTTACTATTAATATTTGTTGCGAATGCGCTCTGGTTTAAAACCAAAAGAAGCGTCACATTCGTTCAGACCGATTATTACATTCGGTGATTTCGGTGATGTTGAGTTACTTACCTCACTTACTCAACTGTATTTCAAAAAAAAACCTGGGAGCAAAAAATGATTCGTCAATATATTTTTTGAAATTATATTTTGACTGAACTTATTAACTCCTCTGTAACATTAAAAAAAATTGTGTAATCCTAAATTTAGAAAGCATATACCTGGGCTTGCAAAACTGCAACCTTTTAGGCAGGAAGGTGTACACGACAAAAAAAATTGTAAAACGTTGTTAACCTTCACTAAGAAGCCACAGAACATAATCCAAACAAGTTGGAGGTGATTAACTTTAAAATTGTTATAGTTAAAGAAATTATTTGAAATTTTCCAACTAATAAGTAGTTGGAAGTTAACGTGGTATAATTTCGCTTATAAGTTTTTGTTTTTATTTCTAACTTGACTAAAATGGTGACGTTCAACTTGCTATATGCGTCGATAGCTACGTGAATCAGATTAAGATGCACATGATAGTACCGATTTTTCAGGATTTTATTATATTTATTTGACACACATATTTTATTTCTAAAAATTTCATACTTCTATTGAAAATTATATCATTTTATAATAACAAAATATTTAATTTTTGTTCAAGCTCTTGGGCGTTCAGTTCCACTTTGTTAAACATTAAATTAATAATTAAGCCAGTCTATTTTTTTCCCCAAATACTAATGTTATTCTAAAAATAAAATTATCAATGTGTAGCTTGCACACTGGGGTTCCGTAACTTGTCAACGTCATTTACTACTTTTCTTGCTTCATGAATTTCAAAAGGCGTCCGCCATCCTCGAACAATGAAAATATACTTTAGTTTGACTAAAACTTGTCACTATCGAGTTACAAACTTTTATTTCAACCTAAACTTCTTAGCAGTGAAGCCTAAGAAAAGAAAAAGTTTACAAGGGAAGAACGTCTATGGGTGACAACTGGAATTGGTTGCAGATTTCCAGGAAAGGATCTACGTGTTCTATTTGATACAAATCATCTTGCCCATTTAGAAGACTGCAATTCAATTAAAAAATTCCTGGAATTTAATTTGCACTAACCTTTTTTTGTATGAAAGTCTGCTGAAATTTGGTTTTTAATTACTTTTTACAATGGGCTTGCTCAAATAGACTGCAATGTGGGCCAACTCTCCAATATTGAAAGTTAAGCTTAACTGTCAAACGAGAAAAGCCTCTTGCTTCCAGTGTCTTGACTACAGGCAGTTTCTAAACGAAACGAGCACTCACAACAGTCTCGCTGATGCATCAGGAAGTACTTCCACTAAAAAAGAAGTTCAAAATTCGAATAGTGACAAAAGAGACTTATATGCCCAAACTAAAGTAGTGTGGGACACAAAAACACGCACAGGTCAATAACCTTTGTATAACTTTGTGCAACTGGTTCATAAATACGCGTCGTTTATATAACAAAATTTTTCAAGCGACAAAACTTATAGAAGTGGAAACATTGAAGTACAATACTTGACTTTGCATTAAATTGTGATCTCAGAGTTTGTCAACTACCTCCAAAGGCTTTTACCTCTAAAAGCTTTTATCTCCAAAGGTCCTTACCTCCAAAGCAATCTATCAGGGTGGTACTTGAGTGGTACAAACTCATACCTTGCCGGGTGAGATTCTTAAAATTGTCAGAAATTTGATTTACGAGTCGTGCTTAAGTGCAAATGCAAATTGAGAGCACAGATTCGAAATTTCTGTATTTTTTGAAAATGAAACTTCAACTTGGAACTGCATTTTGTAGCGTATCATACTAAAACGTGACCTTACTAACTAAAAATAAGTGAAATGAAAGTAGTACTTTCAAGTCTAGTTGTTGTAGAAGAAAAAAAACTAAAGGTTTTGACAAAGAGCTTCTTGATTTAATTGACGGTTGACCAACTTTTAATTAGGGATTTTCATTTTGGTTACCTGATGCCTCCCGAGACTCGACTCCAGCGAGTATTTTTTTGACTGAGATCCACTTCGTTGTGAAGGAGTGTAGTGAGAGACTCCAGTAACTTCTAGAATTCAACAAGAAATTGAAGTTATTAAGGATTCGAGTTCAAAATTAAAATGCGAGAGAATTTAATTTTTGGTTGGTTTTTCATTATGACTTCAAAAAGAAGTTGAAAAGGCGAGAGCACTAATGCAAAGCGTAGGAATTCTTTGGGATAAGCGATGACCCAGTTTCTTCTTTGAACGTAATCAATATTCATTACTTTTTTTTTCCTTACCACTATTATTAGAGAACTTTCTTCGGATCCATCCATGTCCTGTAAACAATTCTAGAATATTTTTTCGTCCCAGTGTCCCACTTACTTTACTTCCTGAACTTGAACTTTTTCTTCCACTACTACTTCGTCGAGTCGGAGAAGGTGTATTCTCAGAATCTTCTTGTCCAGATAAAATTCCATCTTCAAATCTTATTGGAAGTGCTAGTAAATTTGAATCTCGTTTTCCTTGATTAGCTCGATGGAGTATTGACGGCGTTGACTTTTTTCGATTTCCATCTTCATCGATCTTTGGTTCAGTATGTCGACGTGGAGAAAGATGTTTTGGCGTAGTAGTTGCCGTACTTATCGATGATCGAGCACTGGAATGACCACGCAATTGATCTACAGGTGGATGTGGATAGTGTCTTGGTGATGGGCGAGGTGATTTAAATTTTTTACCATTTGTAGGTTTGTGTTTGACAAGTTTTGCCAAATCATTAAATTTGACAGAATGGAGAAGTTCAGGCAGACAGTTTTCACTTCGAAAAAGCGTTTTCCAGAGCCATTTGCGTTTGAGGCGTTTATATTCAGCGAGTGTTATTAAATGTGGATTTCGTACAATTTTACCGTCACGATGTAAGTCGGGTGCTGAGTAATTAAATTTTTTGAGTGGAGAGCTTTTCAGCGCTTCTATAAACAGGATCAATACGTTTTTCAATGAATACAAGAATAGAAAGTAAACTTAATCATCGATTTTTAAAGAAAAACACAAATGTCTAAGAAAAGTCTGGAACATTTCCTTTTCAAATTCTATGCGTAAAATCTTAATCGTAATACGACAAATTTTATTGTCATCAGCATTATTCCGAAACTTTGATATTGACACCGAAAAATATTTTTTTACATAATTTGGCACGGGTGGGATTTGCCAACAGGAAATTACGCAAGTTCAAAGGGAACTTCTGATAATGCCTGAAAATTGGCAATTACTACTCGTCCAAATTCCGTTCGTTCTCGACGGACGTTGCATGACGGTCAATAGTTGAAGGTTAAAATTGATCGAATTGAAAGCTTTTGCATTGATTTTGCATTAGACGGGTCTCTTTGTGGGCTCTTAAGTCGAATTTCAAACTCTACGAACAAAAAAAAGAGAAATAATATTGAGTCGTTTAAAGAGAAAGTGGAGATTTTCTGTTTTGTTTGCTTTCGGAACTAATTGGATTGAAGGGAGACACTTTGTAATTGGATTGTTCAAACGTTGATGAAAAGAGAAAGGCTATTTTTAAACTTTGAAAAAGCATATATTACAATCGAGTGTTGAAAACTGTCAAAATATATAGGAATACCCGGAACTCACTTAAAATCTCATACTTCACGTCAAGCGATTTAGAGTGAAATGAAACCTTAACCAAATTTAAATCCCCATCTTCTAAAACTAAAACCAAGAGCATGTTTTCTAAAAATTGTGCAACAAAAGAGGAGTTTTCAAAAAAAAGAAACATCTAACAATTTTCTTTTTAAATTAAAGTTTCTAGTTCAAAAAATGGTCATATGTAGCCGTTTTCCTTTGAGCTTTTTAATAGAAGAAACCTGGTGGTGTAGGTAACGCGATTTTTCCCGGATACCAAAATTGAAAAAAGTGAAAGAAAGGTGAAAGTGTAGGCGTCATAAACTGATTTTCAAAGAGTCTTTCGTCCATCGCTGCGAACAACGGAAGGACTAAAGTTCTGGAGTGAGTTTCCGAGAAAGACGTGGATTTTCACAAAGTTATGCTAATGACGTCACAGGAAAGATCTGTGAGGTTCCCAAAGGAAGAGAAAGCAAGGTATATCTATTTTCATCAGGCTAAGCCTTTCAGGAAAAACATAAGTTCAACTTATTATTAGCTCTATTTTTTTCATAACTTCCATTTGACTAAAGAATACTCACGCATCTGTTGTGTCACTAAGAAATAAATAAACAATCAGGATAGTTCGTGGGAGACGCTAAAAGTAAAAGTCTAGGAGCTTAAACTTCTAGGAAAAGGCTTAGTCATTACAAAGTTCTTTATGTGAGCCGTAGTTCACAATGGAATGATTCTTTTCAGAAAAAATTATCTCAACCAGTTATTTTTGGTTATTCGTTTGTAACAAAAAATTGAAAAAGAATATTATAGTCGTGCTTTAGCAAAATTGGTCGCGCACTAACATAATTTCTAGTTCAAGACGCTGCGGTTACAACTAGAAATTTACTACCTACTAAAAGAAAGCTACCGCCTGCAACTTGTGGAATATACCATCATTACCCTTTTTTTTTAGATAAACCTAGTTTTTGGCTAGTTTTTCAAGTTTCTATTTTTCATGGACTCATCTATAGTGGAACTCAAGCTTTACAATCCCGCCTTGTGATTAGCTACTTGAAAAAGCTTAAAAATGATCTAGAATTAAAGTAAAGTGCTTAGACTTATCAAAAATTTTAACATTTTACCGGGTTTTTTATGTTGGCGTTGTTGTACCAAGGTATTTCTACCAGTTGATTGGATAATTGGTTGACATTGACGACGAGGCGATCCGCTTGGTAAGCTCTGTCGACCTTTTCGCGGCGTTTCCAATATTTCACGCTGGACTGATTCTAGAAGTAGGACCGTCTCTGCAGTTTTTATTCGTGGTATAGCTTGATTCAATGACGAGTTACCATCAGAAGGACGCTTGATAACGCGACGTTGTGTCACTTTTCGAAACGAACTCGAAGTTTGAAAGACATTCAATTGGACATTTGATGCTGTGAAACGTTGATTGGTTTGGTAGCAAAGATTTTGGGCTAAATTTCGTGAAGATGCCTGTTTACTCCAAAAACTAGCCACGGCTGAACGAAAGTGTGGGTGTGACAAACCGTAGATTATTGGATTGTAGATACAAGCTCCTTTGGCAAAAAGAGCAGGAAGTGAAGTACCCAATTGGGTCAATGACCCTGGTGGACCAAATTGACCGATGAATGATACTATAGCGTAGGGTGTCCAAGACACGAGAAATGACAGTATAAGTGTTAGTACCACCTGTAAGTGTATCAAAGAAAATGCCACCCGAGATCAACTATAAAAAAGAACTTTTCCTTCTAGATAACCTAGAACTGAAAATAATTTGATATCTAGTTTCAAATAATGACCCTCAACTTTTGGTTATCTGTCTGACGTTACTCAGTTTTTGGTAATGCTCCGGGCCAACAACTTGGCAAATGAAGTTCAAGTGAACAAAAAACTTGTGTATTTTCTGCTTTCTGAGAACTTTTTGGTCTCTAGATTTAAGGGTTATCTCGTACTAGACGGAGATTGAACAAATAACTCGGAGCTTTATTGTAAAAGAAGTTAAAAAAAAAGAAAGAAACGAGTTCATCAAAAAAGAACAAAGAAGAGAAAGTTTGGAGTTACAATTTAACGATTTTTATTTTTAGTTCACTCAAAACGAAATCTAGGAAATAAATGAAGTTATTTTTATCAAATATTTTTTTTTCAAAAAAATTGAAGCACACCGTTTTTGAATTTGCGTCAATGGCCTTTACGTGCAGAGGTTAACGTTGTGGCGTGTTTTGGACTCTCCCTTTCTACTGGAGCATTAACTGATTAAATAATTTAATATTATTTGCCTTAAATTTCAAATTAACCTGAACACATTTTTTTCTTTTTGCGATCTGAAGTCAGAAAATTAATTAAAAGCCTAGAACCTTCAATACCAAAAAGTGTTGTATTGTTATGTTATGTAAAGCCGCCAGACAACTAAAAAAGTTCAGAACGCAAAATTCTATTTCAAGGTTCTTGTTTCTGTTAAGCTCAGGTACGCTACCTGCTCCGACAGTTTATTTCAGATCATGTGAAAGTTATCCTGGTCACTTGTCGTATTTGCACATACTACATTGCAAAACTTTAAAATTTTAGAAAATGTCTTGGTAGGAAATACAAGATTCAAGTCATTTCCTATTTTTGTCAAACTTTTTGTCAAATCTATACTAGATACCAAAAAACTTGTTGGAGAAGAAAGCAATTTAGATTTCGAGAAGCTCAAAGAGAAAGTTTGGTCCAATTCAAACTGTCAACAGCAGGAATAATAACGCGAGTAACATGGTTTGTATGTATTTGGGAAACTTTTGCTTTCGTGTCCATTGCCAAGGTTCAGTAATATGAACGGCAACAAACACAAAAAAAAATTCGTAACTTATAAACTGTTTTCTCATATATTTTTGTAACAAGTTTTCATTCCGTTTTCGGCTTCTTCAAAAAATTTTTTTCACCGAAACAAAATTCGAGAAAAAAATACTCAACGCTTGTTTTTCATAATCTCTTTTTTTTTGTGCAAATGTAAATGGAAAACTTTTGAACAAAAAAAACTCCTTAAAAATTGTTTTCTAGACACAAGTAATAGAATGTAAGTCAAAAGTTTATTTTTAAAAAAAAATTTAAATGATGGAAATTGTTTAAAAATAAGTTACCTCCACTTTCCAGCTAAACTTATCCCATTTTTTTGTACTTATGAATGACAAAGAAAACAATTTTTTTTTCAATTTCAATTATAGGGAAAACTTTGCAATAGCTGCGTTTTTTAGGTACAAAATGAATAAAAGGTTTGACGTTTTAGCTCAAAGAGAATAATTGGAGGGAGCGAAGTGCACCATTGGAAAAAAATCACTTTCTTACTAAAAAATTTCTATTCATTCATTCAATTTTCGGTTTGGAAAAAAAAAAACTTCACTCGTTTCAATTGGGTGGTTGCTAAGAAACATTTTGATTAGCTTCATACCTGTGCTGTTCGAATGTCTGTTGGTGAAACGGTAGTCGAGACGATGCCATTTCGTGAAAATCCTCGTAAAGCTCTTGAATGTTGGCAGACAACAATTGCAATTCCAATGTATGACACGACAATGATTACAACTGGGAAGCCAAATCCAAAAGTAAGAAGAAAGACATAGTAGAGTCTATTTGTAGTAGTTCTAGAACTGTAGTCCCAAGAACATGATGTGCCCAAACCCTCCGACCCAAACTTGCTCCAACCAAAAAATGGTGGCAGAACAAGAAATAAGCTCAGACACCAGATGAACAAGCAGGTCTAGAGCAGACAAAAGGTTACTTGCAATTACTTGTTTCCAATTTCATGTTTTTTTTTAAAACTTACATCTGGGCTATTATAAAAAAACAACTTTTTTTTAGATAAAGGCACATCGTTTTTTCTTTGGTGCCTCCTCGGGAAAGCACTTTACTACATTTGTAAAAATTAAAAAAAATGAAGTATTCGTGCGAGTTTTCAAAATTTGAGATGAATTTGACATCTTTTCAATTAACTTTAGATTCAAATAATGACGACTAATCAATAGTAAAGTGCAGTGAATTAGAAATTTTTGAAAGAAATCAATGCTCTTTCAGAAATTCAAGGACGACTAAACTAGTAGGCGTCTTTGAAGTAAAAAAAAGAGGGTTTACACGATTGACATTTGAAGTTTTCCAATAAACTGCCCAAGTCTACTTTCGAATAATTTGCTTCCTCTTATGAAATTTCGAAAATAATTTTATCCTTCTGTATACATCCTACGGGCAAAGCACTGGCAAGTGCACTTTGTTTATACTCGTACTGTTTACCAACAAGAAAGGAGAAAGCATATATGCTTTTTCCCATGTAAATTTAACTAATCCAACTTTTTTTTCTCGATTCTTACCGTCTGTCGAGCAAGAAACGTAATTGGTCTTCCAAAGATGACATAAAATCGATCTGCAGCTATAGCCGAGAGGGTAATTAGTGAAGCCAAGCCACATAGGCCAACAGCTCCCGCGTAGAGTTCACATCCTAAGATACCCACACCAGGGAATTAAAAACAAACAAAAGGAGGTCGTTAGAGCCGTGTTAAATTTTAAGGGTAGTTCTAACCAAGACCAATTAGATAAACAACCAAAAGCCTCTTAGAAAGTGAAAACAAGCTAAAGGTGACTTTTAAAACAAAAGTTCCTTTAAATTTTAAACCCTCTAGGATTTTATGTAATTCTACTAAAGATGTAGAAAATTTTGCGTGATGACTGGCCGTGACAAAACGTTTATGATTTTATCCCTTTGTTCAACAAAAAAATTTTTTTCAAAGGATGACGCGATATAAAGAAAAACTTTGAACATTGGGAGTTAATGAAGTCGTTTTGTCCCAAAGCTAACATACAACTAGACGATTTATCTCAAAAGAACCGTGAAGAAACCAAAGATGAGAAGATTTGCAAAATTGTTTTATTTAACCTCTAGATCAAAATGACTACCGTACATTTCTAACACAAAGTTTGATGAAAGTGCTGACTCACCAAAGTTTCCAAAAGCCCAACTTTCTCTAAAAGACGAATAAGCTGGAAGAATATGGAGAATCGAGACCATCAAGTCAGCCAAGCCCAAGCTCAATATCAATGGCCCACCTCCAGTTCGTAGCCTTTGATACCTTAAATCAAAGAAGAGAAAGTAGATTATAAACGATAGGCTTGAACCACTCTCAGCTTTCACCTTCCAAACTTTCATAAGTTACAAATCCAATATTCGTTTTATGTTTTCAAATGGGCGGAAATACTTTGGAAAAGAACAGAGAGTTACTGCAATAAATTGCACAAAGTACCTTTCTTCGGCACTAGGATTCTGAGCCTTAAAAAAATGTAATTTTAAAATTTTCTTTTATGAAATATTTATTTGTACCTACCACAACCCAAGGTCTAGTACTCTGAGTAGTCCTATGCTTTTCATGTAGGGCACATTTAATTTAATAAAGCATATGTTAAAAAGTCTCTTGCATTTCATGTTCAATGCTAACATGCTCATATTTCACTTTTGCTACTGGTAACCCAATTAACGCTAACGGGTAGAGAACATAAAAGCTTAATGTAACTTTTTACTCCGCGTCCGTGTACGGGTTACTAACAATTTACGGGGTTTTCATGTTTATTCTTTTTGTAACTTACGGACCTCGACACAAAATTATTCGAGGGCATTTTCCTACATTTTACTTTTGCCTTTCACAAAGTTTTCTCTGTTGATATGCAAATTTCCGTAGAACGTTTAGAGCTTTAAAGTCTAAAATCCTCAATGTTCGGAAGCTAAAAGAGGTTTTACTCGGCTCAGCCAAAAGCAAATTTTAAAATAAAAAAAAATTACGCTACGAGGCTTTATGAAGAAAATGAGTTAAAAAATTGTAGGTTAAATTTTGATACCAAGTATAATTTAAGTTAAAGTTGAGTCACCTAGAAAAGACGTATAAAACGAGACTGTTGCCGATGACACCCAAAACTCCAAAAATAGTAAGGAGTATTCCTGAGGTATAATGAATAATTCGACGAGTTTCTGGAGTATTTGAAAGCCCAAAGCCAAGTGGTAGCGCAAGAAGTTCATTCCTCTGGACTTCATTCAAGCTTAGATTTGAATCATTATGGTAAATGTCAAGGCCGTCCATATGTGACCAATTGAAAACATCCAAGAAGGAAGTTGTGGCTCATCTAGAAAGCTTTTTTCGGGGTTAATGACCTAAAATTCAGGGTTTGACGGATTTTACATAAAAAGAGATATTAGTTTTTTTTTACCGATCTACAATGTATCGCCTCTTATGATTTTAGCCTTAAAGTAAATATTTTTAAAAACAAAATTTCGATTTTTTTTTTACCTTTATTATTAGTCAGGATTTTTGTACGGGTAAGTTTGTGAATGAAACGACAGTTTCTGCAATGGCCACCTGATGATGATGGCGACTAATCCGTAAAATAAACAGTAAGTCAAAAAAAAATTCTCGGAATATTTGGATATACTGACTCATGGTTTTCTAAAAACTGGTTACAGTGTAGGAGGGAGCGCCAAGATTTTCGTGGTTTTAGAAATAGTGCTTGGATTCGGCGCTATCATAGTAAATTATTAAATACGAGAAGAAAGACATAAAACTAAGTGGCAATTCAATTAAAAATGACCACAGTGTCTTAAAAGGTTCTAATAAAGTAAAGACGGGAAAGTACCTAAATAATTTCCAGGGCACGTCCTTTGGCCAAATTGAAGTCAATTCTGAGAAAAAAAGACCTTAGTGTCGTTGGCGCTTCTGCTCAGACCCTGATTGCTTTTCATGCTTGAACGACCTGAAATTGAAGGTGTCAAAAGAAATAAGAAATATCGACTTGGAGGACTAGAGGATATTGACGACTAACGACAATCTGTGAAACACGTGGGACAATTCAGTCAGACGGACCTAACAAAAAATAACGATAATACTTGCAATACTAAAAGGCTGGAACGGAGTGAAATCTTAGCTAAGATAGGCCAAATTCAATAGAACTAAGGTGAATAATTGTGCGAATTTCAAATTAATAGTAAATTTTTCTTTTAGATATTACTTACATTTCCGTTCACTTAAAACAAAATTTAAGAACAAGAGAGAAAGTTTGGAGAAAGTAACGTTCGTCGCCTGAATTCTGAAACTGCACTGTGAATAAAATTCCTAGGAAAGAGGCTTTTTCAATGCAAGTGAAAGCGAAACTGAAATGCGCTGATACTTTCATAATTTCGGAACAGTCTAGAAATAGGAGAACTTCCAGCGACGCAATGATGCACGAGATCTGGATAAAGGTCATATTCATTTGACTTAATTAATTAACTAGTAGTAGTTAGTCCTTAATGTTACCTCTGTGTATTCTAATTGTCACTTACACATTTCATATTTGATTGGCCTATAGTCTCAAATTCTCATTTATTAGCCCTTTTTTCACAAAAATGTAAGTAATAGTCATTGTCATCACTTCAATTTTTTTTTTGAATATCAATTACGACAACTTACTACTGCAATAGTATTCACTTTGACACCTTATCCGGTTCTTACAACTGAAAAGGACCCCGCGACAACGTCAGGCTTGTACGGATTATACCTGGAAACATTGTCAATCCCGGTGAGTTTTCTAACCTAACTAACTAACCTGACTTCCTACGTTTTAGTTAAATTTAGAGTTTTAGTTAAGCCGAGTGACCTGATTAACAATAAGTTTTAAAGTGTATTATACAAAGTGTAAAAAAACTATAAAATATTAGTCCGAAGTGGCGGCGTTTGTCCAAGACCGCAGTTTCCGTGAAATTTTTATTGTCAAATTAATAGGGTCAAAGTAATTCCTGTACGTTTCAGAATTTTTCAAACGATAAATATATAAAGACGGTTTCATTAGCTTTTATGACAAGTTTTTTGTAGTGGCAATTTATAACCAATATTTAAAATTCTTACACGCGTAACCTTTCTCAAAACAATTGGCAATTAAAACTTGTTACCCAATTAAATCATTCTCAAACGAGATACGTTTAGTTTAAAATCACATTCGTCATTTCTCCAACCATGAAGGAAGCAACAAGAAGCGTATTTGTCTTCCTAATATTCATCCTACTGCTTGAAGGTAAGGTCCTGTAATTTTATTGTAACCATATGTGACATTTACGAAGATAGATTGTACGGCTACTAATTTTTTTTATCCGGGTATTTTAGTTGTGACGCCTTCAGATGACGTCAATTGCCGTAAGTGTGTGGTACACTCTATTAAGTTCGACATAATGGGTACTTACTTATTAGTCTATGCTACATTTTCTAGGCTGTGGTATTGTTAATTTTGGAATGAGATCACTTCCAACTGGAACTGCTTACCCGCTTCTTTTTCCATGGATGGTTGCTCTTTCAAAAAAAAATTCTAGTTCATACTGCGGTGGCGTGCTGATTAACAAACAAGAGGTTTTAACTGCAGCCCGTTGCGTCTACGGTAGAACTGCCACCGAAATTGAATTGATCCTCGGTGTCCATGATTTGAGCCGGGTAGATTCAAAAGATAAGTATCTTGTGAGTAAAATTGAAACACATGAACAATTTAAAGCAAACAGGGATGGAGGTTTGATAACTTACGACAATGACATAGCAATACTTCATCTTAAGAAGGAAGTAACATTTAGTTCAAATATTTTACCAATTTGTTTATCACCGCCGACATCGATTGGTCGAAAAGCGACAGTTACTGTACTCGGTTGGGGTGACCAATCTTCTAAAGGAAAAAAACCAAACCATAAACTTCAAATGCTGACACGACCTTTGCATACATTTAATCGTTGTGGAGCATCTTGGCAGAAAAAATTTGAAAAAGACAAGGTGACTTGTATGGGAACTAAAGGTCACAACATTTGTCATGGAGATTATGGAGGTAACTTTTGAAAAATTTTGAAACAAAAAAAAAATTAGTTGTTTGCAAAAATTCGTTTTTTTTTTAAATTTTAGGACCTCTCCAATTTGCTGACCCACTCCAGGACAAAGTCACTTTGGTTGGAATTGCTTCCGCTTCTGGTCCTGTTTGTGGAGACACGTTACCCGGCTTGTATACCAGCTTTGGTTTTTACAAGAATTGGGTAAAAACCAAAAGTAATTGGTATTCCAAGTGCTACGCCTAGAAATTTGAAAAATTATCACTCAATTCATAATGCCCTTGAATTTAATGTCAACACAATCATAGGATATATTAGCTGTCAACTTTTGGACAAGATTATAAAACTTTGTAGTTACGAAATTTAAAACCTTAGGTAAGTTGTTCAAGTCTAATAAAAGGAGTTATTCAAGTGTAAGTTGAGTGGTACGAAAATAGCGATGATGGAGTGGTCAGCACTCTTTGACGCAACCAATAATCGTAGTTGCGTAGTTACAATTGTAAGTAGCAGCTTTTAAAATTAAACGTTAAATTCATTTTACCTAAGACCTAAACTAACTTTATCAAAACATCACGGGTTGAGCTCCATTGTGCGGATGTCCTTGAAAGTTAAAGCGATTGTCTAAACTAAATTTTATTTCAATTGTTTAGTCTCGAAAATTTGCATGGATAATAGCGTTACGCTAAATTCAGTGGTCTTACCAGGTGACATTTGGTGATAATAAAGCGATTTCGACATTAGGTTATACAATTTGAGTCTTCCTCCCACAAGAGGTCAATGACCTCCAACTTCTTGCCAACAAATATATGAGTGACAAAACTACTTCAATGACTAGTAGTTATTTTAACATAACGTAGCTTCTGGATTTCATAGAATTAAGATTTATTGTCTGTATAATGGCAAAAGTTTGTTGCTTTTCAGGACGATTTTATCATATTGGAAGGATCTGATTCTGGTAGTTTTCTTAAGAACAAGAACAAGTTTTTTAATGAATAGGTTCTGTCTGACCGATTCTACAACTTTGAGAATTCAACTGATGTTATCAACCATAGTTTCTAAAATTTGTTCCAAATTCACTCTCGACCTGAAAGAAGTATTCAGCGCCAGCCCAATTTTGAACGTTTGTGCATATGTCATGAAGAAGAAGAATATCGCTGTAAGAAAAAGCAGGAAAAGTTGTAACGCTTTATGATATTTGGTAATACAGGTGTCAATGCGTTGACTAACCTTGATCTCCTGGAAGCGGACCGCTAAGGAATGAAATGTCGGTCACTTTAGATTCATGATATACCATTGCCTCGTCTATTTTAATACTTATAAGCATTGCCGTTGATAGGTCCACTTTGTAAAGGTGCTTTATCAGGAAAACTGGTAACGCGCCCAACAATAATGGAATGCCAACTTCAAAAAATTTAGAAATTCGCGCTTCTCGAAGACGATTCACTTCACATTCCGTGAACGCCAATCTTTCTTGTAATGTTTTGCCCTTAATAGGTACATTGAGAAAAACAAATCCTTGATGATTGGTCATTTGTCTCGAATGTCCAGGAACTGAATATGGTGTCATTAAATGGACATATTCTGGAGCTTCAAGTTGCTCAAGTGCACAAATCCTTTCAAGACAACTTCCAGCCAGTGCTCCCATCAGTGCTGTTGCGGAAACTTTGTATTCGTCCAGGATTTGTTGTATCTTTTCATATGGCACGGTGACTTGAACCTTGTCTTCAATTTTTCTAGAAATGTATGCGATGTCACGCTCTTTGGTTCGCAGACCAAATCGTCTGAGGGCATTGCTGTCTTTTATCCGGACTAGGTCAGAAGCCAAGGTATAAATACTGTTCACGCAAAGAAGTATTTTTGGCATTCCCTTATCTCCTTGACGAGGTGGCAGTGTGATATCATTGTAGGGCGGTGGCGACAATTTTTTTGTACCTATCATGCTCATAAGAATACACTGTGCTCCAAAAGCGTCAGATAGGGAATGATGAATATTAAAAATAATGGCTGAGGTTGATTCTTCTTGCGCATGCGCCTGGTAATTGTCAATATGTCTTGCGGACCAAGGACTTCGTTTCTCAGTCCAGGCATAACGACTGATTTTATTAGCATAGTCGATCAATTCTTGCTGACCAAACACTTTTTGATCGTCTTTGATCAAATGGTTGTCAACGCTAAAAGTTTTATCTAGTTTCCAGAAACTATAACCGTACCAAGTTTCAAAATAGTGCTGAAGTCGATCATACTTGGGAAGACCGTTGGCAAGAACATCTTTTCGAAGAAGAGAATGTTGCAGCTTCTTGTCAAACACCATAATAATCGTGATATTTGACTCAGGAGAAGAGTAGATGGCGTCGGTTGTCCAAACAGAACTTCGAAGTGAAACTCCTCGAATAAAATCTGGTCGCAAAATTTTGGCAGCAATTTGAACAATTTGACGCAATATATAAAAGGGGGAAATGAACACAATGAACACAAATGTGAACAGAATTGACGTATGTAAGGCTATCAACGCCTTGACTATTATCGAGTTTTGCATTACGACGAAATATTTGAACGCTGACTTTAAGTTTTTGATCCTCTCGTTGTCAAAGTCAATAGAAAACAAAAACTGTGTACTACTTGAGAAACCTGAGAAATTGTGATCAATTGAGATTTGAATTAAAAGTGTTTTTTTCCTGCCTTTCTAAGAATTATTATGCCTGAATGTAAAAACTTGATTCTTTGTCTCCCAATGCCTTCTTCGAAAGTTGTACTTTGAGCAAAAAAATTTCCCACAATAATGTCTTTTATTCCAGTTAGTCAAATCATATTAAGGTTACGTGAAATTTTGCAAACAGGAAAAAATAAGCAGTCCATGGACAGGTTACGAAATTGGAAAATACTGTTGTTGACGGTAAAATAATTGCGTTATATTGCCCTAGTTCATTCAGTCCCAATTTGCGTTTAAAAGAAACGTCACTCGTTAGTTTCATTTGTAAAAAAAATGAAGTTGAAGAAAATTGTCAGGTTTGAATTGAAAGCAGCAATTCCTTGGTGGTCGTTATGACGGAAATTTTTTATTGGTTCGAGGTATAATTTTATTTTGAAAAGGTGCTCAAAACATTGTCTACAAATTTCAAGAGGCATCGTAGAAGCTGATTTGTAGAATTTACGCATCCAAACTTTAGAAACTGAAGTACCGTGACGTAAATTCTTGAAAATTTGAGAATAGTATGTACCCCGGACGCTATTTTCCGTGTAATTTGTTTCCTGGAACACAAACTTTGGACTTTGGACCTAAAAGTTCAGTTTTGTTTCTTTTTTGTACATAACAACAAACGTTCCCCTGAGTAGTTCTATTCAAGAATTGTCAATTCCTTTACAAATTCACTCCCATTCAACAGGGAACAAAATTTTAAGTCAACCCTCCACACAGCCGTAGGTGGCAAATAATTGCTAGAAATTGAATTCACAAGAGTAAATTTAATATTAATTTTTTGTTAGTCACACAAACGTGGTTCTTAAGGATGGAAGACACTTAAGCTTCACAACAGTTAAAAACGTCTCCTAGTAAATTTTATAATTCACTTCTTGTTTTCTAACGCAATTAGCAACAATATGCCTCTAAACGTTCAACATTGCGCCAAATTATTTGGAACAATAACTGCTGGTGGTGCTGGCACTACATTTGCCATTAACAAGGCTGAACGGTAATGCACTTATTTAGTTAATTGTATTATAATGTTTTGCTAGTTTGAAAAGTTAAAGAAAAAAAAATTTTTTTAAACTTAATTTGGTTACACACAGAAATGGATTTGGGTCCTTGTCAAAATCTCACCAGGAAGCAGACACTTGGTGAGTAAATATCTGTCGCGTGTATCATGTTTTTATTATTTCAAAAAATTGAAAACAAAAATTTTATACTTGCTGAGCTAAATTAATTTATTGCTTTTTTTTTGTTCAGGCTGCAGATGAGCTGTGACGGATCATTTTGGCTTCGTCCTCGTTGCGAGAGCAACGACAGTTCATCTACAGGTCGGTCATCGTCCAAATCCAAAAAATAGCTTACGCAAATACTACTTGACATCAGAGGGCAACGACCTAACTAACTGCAACTACTTTTTTTTTTAAAAAAAAATTCATATTGAAACACGAAACTTTCCTACGTTTATTTTTAATCGAGTACTGACCTCTTAATTTCCAGTCTGAACCGCATCTGCAACATTTTTTAATCTCTTTTTATTTTCATCTTAAAATGCGTAGTATTTGGGGTCAACGTTTCAAAACATATACCATGTAGTTTAATGTCAACTACCGTAGAGTTTAAGTTAAGTTAAGACAAAAACATTTTATAAAATTTCTACCATTAAGCGCTTTAAAAACTTTAAAAACCATTTACCATTTTCAAGAAATTGTCAAGCTTTTATTTTATTTACTACATTCCTTTTCCTTTGAAAATAAGAAGTAAATTAAAACGAGAGTAATGTACGGATCTCCAATTTTTTTTAAATAAGTTATGAATTTCAGTGGGCCAAGACAGTTTTGGAAAATTTTTGGATTTGTAAGGTTTTTTTTTTGTTTTACCCTTCTATGCAGGCCTAAAAATTAATAAAAAATTTTGTAATCACTTTGAAAAAATTGCAACACTTTTTTTCTTACATCAAGAAAAACATCATGGACACAGAGGCCAACGGTATTAAATTCAAGACAGTTCGTGTCTTTTGCAATGCGTACTTTTGTTCCTGGCAAAATAAACAATAAAGATTTTGATTAGCAGGAAATTCATGCCATTTTAAAATTTAATTATTCTTTTTGTTAATTGCAAAATGATTATATATGAAAATTCATACCATGATCCTTGATACATTTTTCAACGCCTTGAACAATTGGTTTCTTCACTTTATCTGGTTTCATCACATCCATGATATATTTCAAAATTCGGTCATGATCAAGTCCTAGTAAAAAAAATGTAATCATTTTAGGAAGTTATATTTTTGGTAAAAAATAAATTATCTGCTGTAACCCTAACCTCCTTTAGAATCAAGCAATTTTTTTCTTTCGAGGATACAAATCCCAAAACAGGAAATTTTTTCCATAGGAATCTTCCATATCGAGACAATTTTAGCTTCAGATAGACAATCTGTGACAACTCGAAGTTGTGCATCGGTCATATTTAGATCTTGTCCAAGGCATTGAATTTCTTCTTGACCATTTGTAACCTAAAAGCAAAAAAAATACACAACTTTGCTAAGTTAAAAAAATATTATTTGTTTATCTTATTTGACTTACTTTGATACTCAGCGCGAAAAAGCAAATGCAAAACGCAAAAATATTTAGACTGTTAACCATTTTTGCAAAGTGTGAAGTAATACGTATATAATTTTCGACGAGTATTTGTATCGTATCGAAAAGTTCCTTCACGGTTGCGTTTATATACTAGAAGCGTTGGTCATTTCGCCTAATGAGATTGACCGAAATTTCTTTATTTTAATTTTTTTTTAAAAAAAGGTCCTCACTTCCTTTGATGAACAATTGTCTTTTTTCGTTGTTAGAAAGTTTATCATTTGCAAAAGATCGTTAGCCTCGTTGGACACAACACATTTTAAAACATTAACAATTTCCGGTAAAAAAAATTTCATAGTGTTAAAATGCTTCATCAAAAAGGTGAAATTATTAAAACTTGCACTGCCTTTAGTTAGGATAGGTTAGATCAGGTCATGGAACTTTCCAGAGTCAAATTCAAATGCAAAAGAACAGTGCTACCTACACTCCAAGTTTGTTTGCGAGAAAAAAATAATTGTTTTCCATACATTGACGTAACTGAGATTCACAGAATCGAAATAAATTAGATTAAAAATGATAAGATCTGATTAAAATAGAAAGTCACAGGGTTAGGCAGGTGACGAAACACCTGGAGGCGGATTAGTTTGTCACCCACATCATCTATTTTGGACACTTTTTGGCTAATAATTTTATTGACCGGTACAGACTATTCAAAATGGTTACGTTTACTTTGGAGAGACGCTTACTTGAAAAGTCAGCAAAATTTTGCAAAAAAAAAATTGAAAGCACTTTCCAATTAAATTGGAAGCTTTCAAGAGAAAAGTAATAACCGTTTAAAAATATTCAATTTTAAAAATATTTGTTAAAAGAACGAATCAAGTTTTGAAAATTTGATGGAAATATTCAAAAGTGTAGAAGCATTATGAAAATTAATGTAAAACGAATGAGCATTTGGGCATTTTAGAAAATTTTTTTTGATAAAAAACAGCATGCGAGGAGAACTTTTGTGTAATGCATCTGTTAGTTCCTGCTCTTCTGCGGCTCCATTTGTAGGGTGTTTACGTAATCGAACAAAAACGGCCTTGGAACTTTCGGGAAAATTATTTTGACGTTTTTTGTTCATTTTTCTCATTTTCTTCAACTGTGGCTCTTCTTTGAGGTTAAACTATTTTTGACTGGTAAGGCGTTAATTATTAGATGTAATTACTCAACTTTGAACTGATAACAAACCGGTTTAGGACCATTTATCACGTCTTACGTCTTTGTTGACAGATTTATAAGACTACTACCGGCCGGCGGTGTTAAAATTAGAGTACAACGTACACGATGACATCAATTGCAAGAAGTGTTATTCGATCTCCTTTTGTTATGCGATGGGCTACTGGTGGCCTACTAGTATCATCGGCTAGAACGAGGTCACCATATCTTTTTAGAACTTTTGCAGAACAAGTAAAAGCCGGTGAATCAGCTGGAACTAAGGGGAATGCTGGAGATCGCGGTGGTCGATTGATATCAGCCCTTCTCGGGACTGTTGTTGGTGCTGGTGGATGTCTCCTGTATCAAGACTACAAAGAGAGTAATTCATTTTGTCTTACTCTAAAAGAATAGAAGTCGGAAACTTTAAATTTAATTTGCGGTTTACTTTTATTTGTTGTAGAGGCTGCTTGTTCTACTCCTAGTTGTTTGCCGCTGCAATCCAAGTATCAAAAGGTATGCCGTAAAGTACTAAAAGTAAAGCATTTTGGCCAAGTTAAAAGGCTTTATTTATGTGTAGAAATCATTTGTTTGTATCGAAGTTGTGAACGTTTATGAATGTCAATAATAGTAATAATTTTTTTAGTGCTTTGTTTCTTGGAATGCCACAAGAGCAATGAATAACTGTCCCACAAACTGCATCAAATAATGTAGGAGGACGAAGTATGTTATTCCTAAAAAAATTATATTTTCAACAGGTGTATGATGATATCGCTGGAATTTTAGAAGAAGATGAAGACTACGATTACGGAAGTTACGGCCCTGTTTTTCTTCGATTAGCATGGCATGCTTCTGGCACTTATGACAAAGTCAGTGGAACCGGAGGATCCAACAAAGGCACTATGCGCTTCGAACCTGAAGCTAAGCACGGTGCGAATGCTGGACTGCATGTTGCTAGAGAAAAGTTGGAGAAGATAAAAAAGAAGCATCCTTGGATTTCATACGGTGATCTTTGGACTCTCGCTGGTTGTGTAGCCATTCAACAAATGGTAAACAAAAGAACGGGTTAAATTCATTACTATTTACCAATATTCATGTTAGAGTAACTTAGCGTTTTACTTGGAATCGCTTAATTTTTAAGGGTGGTCCTGTCATTCCATGGAGACCTGGGAGAGTTGGTGAGTCCATTGAGTCCTAGCAAACCTCTTAATTTTGTTTTTACTTAACTTTAACGACTTCGGTAACGTGAGCAACTGTAATTACAATTGGTTCTTGTAAATATAACTGCCCAATTCAATTGGGTTGGTATAATTAAGTAGCAGCAGTCTGGTAGGTAGCAGTACTACTTGCAAGTTTATATCCTGTTTAGATGGCACTGTAGCAGACTCTCCCCCGGATGGCCGACTGCCCGATGCTGCAAATCCTGCTCCTCAGCATCCTCGAGATATATTTTATAGAATGGGATTCAACGACCAGGAAATCACTGCTCTCATTGGAGCGCATACTCTCGGCAAATGTCATACAGATCGTTCGGGTTATGATGGACCATGGACCGCATCTCCAACCACGTTTTCCAATTCTTTTTATACAGAGATTCTTGGTAAAACTTGGATCGAGAAGAATTGGAAAGGTCCGAAACAATTCCAAGACAAAGAAACAGGAGAACTAATGGTAAGTAGAATCAGAGACAAATTCTTTTTTTACCAATTACTTCCACGCAGTGGTAGTAGTGGTGATTTATAACCAACCTTTGGCTGTGATAAAAATAAATCCCTTTTTTGCTTTGTCCCTGTCTACGAAAGTTTGTATGGTCCACAAAAAAAAACAGGTATCTCTGGAACTTTTTTTATCATGATTCTCGGGCAAGTGCAACAAAAAGTGTGCATTTATAATGAGACTGATTGACGTGACCTTGCAAATTAATTAAAACAAGACGACCGACGTACCATAAGAAAATTAGCTTTTGAAAATTAACTTTTTTCAATATAAGTTTTTCTAAAGAAAATCAGAAAGAGTTGATATCGCTCCAATCTTTAATTCCCATGGGATTTTTTTTTAAATATTTTTTGTTTCCATTTTTTTAGATGCTTCCTGGTGACATGGTATTTGTCAAGGACCAAGAATTTAAAAAGTGGGTCGAGACCTATGCCAAGGACGAAGCCAAGTTCTTTTCGGACTTTGCCGTCGCTTGGAAAAAACTCATTGAGCTTGGCGTTCCGTTCAAAGAAAACACGCCGGAATTCAAGTTCAAAACGTTCTCTGCCTCTTAAAAGAAATTATACCCTGATGACTTCGTTTCTCTAAACTAAAAAAACCGAACTGAACTGCTTTTCATCCAAATCCTTCATGGACTGTCCCCAGTGATATGATATCCGGTAATTGGATCTCACTTCCGTTGTTTTTGTTCTAATTTTCTCTCTCAAATACCCAAAACTTTCATTCAGGGAAGCTCTCTATACGGAGTAAAGTATATTACGCAGATTTTTCTTTTTTTTTAGTACATTTTAGTTACCCTTTAATTACTCCCAGGACTCACATATAATATTCACTTTCAATTTCACTTATATTCGTTGTCATGAGATGTTCCAGGTTCTATTAAAATTAAAATCTTAACATAGACTTTTAAGATTGAATTTTAATCAGTAGTTTTCCATTTAGATTTTAGTTTTAGTAAATTACCAATTGTGATTACCCTATTTTTCTTCTCTGAATTTAACTCTCTATTGCTAATTTTTATTACCATTCATTGGTTGACTGTTGTTGGCGTGACGTCGACTTACCTGTCAATCTAACCTAGCCGTGGGAGGAGAAATGGAAATAGTCAGTCATCTTTTACAACCAACTTTAGAAGAAACTGCAGTAACTAGAAACTAGAAAGTCATGAATGCTAAATTAGAGCAACAGGCCTACAATAGTCTGAGGTTACGTCGGTGGAGTTGTGCGCGTACTAATGAGTTTGTCCTAATTGGATTGTCACCTTCGGATAATTTGGAACAGTGTAGTTCAGAAGCGTTGATCACATAATAACGTTTGTGGTTGTATACTTGTATTCAGTGAAATGGCATGGAGACCTAACGTTTAGATCTAGGATGCTAAGTTTCAAGAAAACGCGCTAACGCTCACACTCAGATTCTCACTCGACTTCAGCTCTTACTTGGAGAAACAATTGGAAAATTTCACATCAAAGGAAAGTAGGTTAGTGGATTTCATTTGGATTCTCCAGTTTAGAACCTAAATTCATCAGTGTTCGTGATTACAAACGTTTTTACTTGTTGCTTGCAAAACTTGTTGATTACAAAAATTTGTTGCTTTCAAGTTCAACTTATTCGTCAGAAAACGTTACGTCCGTTACAGAAAGTCTTGGTGGGAAACAGGTAAGGTTATTATGCAAGGTCAAATGCTCTTTTACTTCACAAACAATATGTTTTGTACATTTGCATCTTTATTTTTACCATAGTCGTGTAGTAGCTTAAAAGGTATAGTACTAATTTGCTTTGAATAATCATAGAGTTTAGGATAATTAAGTTTCTACGACATTACGAAAATTTTAAGTTAAATTGACTCAACGGTTCTTGAACAGAATGAAGTACCATAAAGTTTGAGTAGGTACATTAAAAACATAATTCTGAATGGTAGAGGACAAATTAAGCACCTGTGTTAGCATTGCACTAACCGCGTCAATGTCAATCGAAATAAATAATGAGGTTAATGATGTGTAAATGAAAGTAAGATCTAACAGTTTTAGAACATATTAATCACGTGTCAAGGGCACTCGAAAACATGTTTATTACTCACTAATATATCGAAGTATACAAAAAGTTAAAAAAAAATTCCTAAAATGTTAAAGATCGTAAAAAATGACTTTGGTTTTGATCTTCATATTCCCAGTTAAAATTGCAAATTCAAACTATTTTGCGAAATTGATTGATGATGATGATTGAAGTCAATTAGAATCTGTATAAGAATCAATTTTACGCAGATTTTCAGTTCTCACAGCAGGAACATTTATTTGTTTGAATTAGTATAAACTTTCCCTGCATTGCTATTCTAATTAGAACGCTTCGAAGGTAGAAAAAAATGGGTGTGCAAATTACGGAAACGAGAATATCGAAATCAATTGATTTCGAAAGTTGTCTACTACAAAATTTACATAAAAGTAAAATTTCGAGTTACCAAGTAAAATTTGTAGCGTCAAAGTTGGTGTTATGTAGTTTATACAATCAGTATTAAACAAAAGATAACTCCAGAGAGACTATAAGCTAGTAAGTGTAAACCGGTTAATAAATGCAACATAATCAAAATAATTCTAAATCTATCAGGGTTAACCGCAAGTTAAGAGGAAAAAAAAAATTAACCATACTTTAGTTGACTACTGATGTTAAGAGCCCCCTAGATTTTTACTTCACGTGTGTACACTCGTTTAGAAAAAAATAAAACATAAACCTTTTTTCATTTATTAGTTTCTAGTTACATTGCAGCCTCCTCGGAAGGTCAAGTTCCCTGGAGGGCCAACCTAGGAGCTAGTGATTTAGGAGGCCCTTTGTTATTAAAAAAAAGCTATTTTTAGCTTCTAGTAACGTTGTTTTCTAATGGTATTCTTCTATTTTTCTTATCCGTTTTCATTATGTCACTGTCCGACTCGACTCCGTTACTTGGTCAGAAGAAAAATATGGGGTTTGGAACAATATTGGGAAAGTTTAGTCGTCGGAAGGTCTTGGACACCTCGGAGCAATCAGAATTAAAACGAGTTTTGACGACATTGGACTTGACCTTGTTGGGAATTGGAAGTACACTTGGAATTGGAATTTATGTTTTGGCAGGTTCAGTCGCCAAAAAAGATGCTGGACCAGCCGTTGTCATTTCGTTTTTATTTGCAGCCGTAGCCTCCGTCCTGGCTGGTAAGGTTAATTAATTTTTTGAACATTTTTTTAATGACGAAGATCCGCGTTGAGACAAATGACCCGAGGCAGTTCTTAGAACCTTAATTAGTTTTTCGACTTGATGAGCCGCTAATGGCTCTTATAGCTTTTAAGAATTCACGACGGGATTTTCTGTCATGTAATATCATCATTTGTGAAAAATTAATCATTTCTTTGCAATATTGAACTTTTCGAAACCTTTACGATAGAAAAGTTTTTAAACTTTTTTTTTCAAATAGGATTTTCGTAGTTTTGCGAAATCATTTCGCGTCATTTCATGGATAAGCTACCATAACCTTTTAAACCATTTACCATTTAAAGTAACCATAACCTAAGTACATTTGCTAATTTTGAAATAACTTCCATTTTTTGTATCTAGGCCTTTGCTACGCTGAATTCGGATCTCGAGTACCAAAGGCTGGTTCTGCTTACGTCTACAGCTACGTTTGCGTGGGTGAACTCATTGCTTTTATTGTTGGATGGAATCTCATCATGGAATATGTCATAGGTCAGGCGAGCAAATTTCAAAAGAACTTTGTATCAAAGCTTTTTTGCTGATTGCAGAACTGTAAAAAACTACACATTCAAAAACGCATGTAATTCAATTTTAAATTCTTTGCCATACAGGTGTGGCTAGTGTCGCCAAAGGCTACTCGGGCTATGTAGACGCATTGACAAATAACAGCATGCATTCAGTATTCCAAACCATTGCTCCAATTCATGTTGACTTTTTGTCATCATATTTCGACTTTTTTGCTTTTGGAATTACCCTGGCTGTGACCTGTAAGTTAACAACTTGTAGACTAAATAATTTAGTCTAATAGTCTATATTTAGTTTAATAAATAAATTGTTAAGTTTTGTTTACCTCAGCTTACTTATTTTAAATCAATTTTCTTCTTTTTTTGTTCCAACCAGGCGTTTTAGCTTTTGGAGTCAAGGAATCTTCACTATTTAACAACGTTTTCACAGGACTCAATTTGGCTGTCGTCGCTTTTGTAATTATCGCTGGTGGAATATTTGGTAAAAGTTTTACAAACTTCTCAAAAAAGTTTTATTCCAATACAACATATCTTTTCTAAATTTCAGCAAATCCGGGAAATTGGAGTATCGATCCCGCCTTGGTGAACGTAACGGATATCACTCCAGGAATTGGAAAAATTGGAGATGGAGGATTTGCACCGTTTGGATTTGCTGGAATAATGAAAGGTGCTGCGACGTGTTTCTACGGTTTTGTAGGATTTGATTGTATTGCCACGACCGGAGAAGAAGCTAAAAATCCACAGAAAGCAATTCCACTCGCCATTATATTTTCCCTCCTTTTTATTTTCCTTGCTTACTTTGGAATTTCCACGGTTCTGACAATGATGGTTCCCTATTATCTCCAGGTTAGATTCACTTGACTAATTCTTCAAAGAACAAATGACAGGGTATCGCCTACTGAGACAAGTGTCTAATAATGCCCGAAAAAATTGGTTTGATTTATCAGGATTCTGTTGCTCCGTTGCCCGAAGCTTTCACTTTGGTGGAATTTCCCACAGGAAAATGGATTGTTACGGTTGGAGCCCTTTTTGGACTTTCAACAAGGTAAGAGGTTCAAAATAATCATAATAGGAAATATTAGAAAGCTTTTCATTTCAATACACATTCAAAGTTCAATGACCCCTCAAATTTGGTAATACCCGCACGTCCAACCTTTTAAAGACCAATCTGATTTTCTGTCGGGTATTTTACGAAAAAGAAAAATTATTACCAGTATTTTTCCTATTTAAATTTAAGATAATTTCTCTAACGAATTTTCCAGTTTACTCGGGGCCATGTTTCCAATGCCAAGAGTAATTTATGCCATGGCAAGTGATGGTGTTCTGTTTACATTTCTATCTCGTGTTCATCCAAAACTCAAGACACCATTTACGGCGACAATTTTGGCGGGAACTTTTGGAGGTTAAATTGTTTCGTTTTTTAAAAACGGATTAGTACTTTTTTTTATGTGCGCATTGTATAATTTTGAATACAATTTCTTTTTTGAAAAAATACTAGGTGTCATGGCAGCCCTCTTTGATCTCGACGCCCTGATTGACATGATGTCAATTGGAACGCTCACTGCTTATACGCTTGTAGCAGTTTGCGTCTTAGTTCTCAGGTTAATTTTTGATGAAATCCACAAAAAATTTAAACAAAAGAGTGAAATAATTTTTTTGAAATAAACTACATACCCTTTTGAATCTTTAGATATCGTCGAGATGCCGGAGGAGCTGACGATATTTTTCCAAGCGATGAAAGGTACTTGAGTAGCTGGGGTATTTTAGGATTTCTACAGCAAAGTTACAATCAGCGTCAAACTCCAACGCCGACACCACTTTCGTCCATTTATTCTGGCTGGATTGTCTTCGTATACTGTAAAGTTTTTATGAAAAAGTTACATCTTTACAAAAATTTTAATTGAAAACTTTAAACACAAGAAGTTAAGTGATACTTTTTTTTTAAAAACAAGGTGTAGTAGCAGTTTCCTTCTGTGTCACTGCTGCTTTTGCTTCACAAGAGATCGTAGATGGAAATATTTGTTATACGTCACTTCTCGGAGTATTGGGTGGATTGCTAATTCTCATTCTTCTATCCCTCCATGCCCAACCAGTATCCTTGGCTAAGCTATCCTTCAAGGTAAGAATTTTCAGTGCTAACGTGTGCCACATCAAATAAATTTTCGTGATTAACTTCTGTCAAGGTTCCGCTCGTTCCCATGATTCCCGGTGTAAGTATCTTGGCCAACATCTACCTCATCATGAACCTCACTGGGCCAACCTGGGTTCGATTCGGAGTCTGGATGCTCGTCGGTATTTTGATCTACGCTATTTGTCTCATCAACGGCACTACAGATTCGGCTTACCGCCTGCATCTCCAAGATGCAAATGCTAATAGAGAAAGTAGTTTAAAACGCGATGACATCTTCAAAGATCAGCCAGGATCAATGATCATGACGACGCCAACGAGAATTCAAAATGGAAAAGGAATAGGTAGTGCCAATTAGTCCGAATTTGCTAGTATTCCAAACCTATATCCCTTTCCTGCAACTGTAACCTAAATCTTTTTTAAATATGGTGATATACTCCTCGACGTGTTGCATGTACCTGACTACCTGAGCCTAAACGTTAAATTCCTTAAAGTGATGTCGCTTTGAAAAATAACGCATTACTTTCAACCCATTGACACAGCTGAAAAATATAATTGAAAAAAACTTTTTTTCAAAAAGATGAATTAAACTTGAAATTGACAAGTACTGTGAGTTGTGATACAACTCTAGAAAAACGCTCTTCTGGGCGTTGGGACTATTAGTAGCTAAAAAATGGGATACCCAGAATTATATCGTTTGAGGCATTATAAACATCAATGAGCATACATTAGCCTTCTGTCCATTCTGGTTTCAAGTACACGGACGACAAAATCGTCACATTTTTCACGAAGGTTTTGAAGTACGTCATTGAGCTTGGGTTCATCACTCAAGTGTGCGTTAATTTGATTAGCCAAGTCTTCAATTGTGGTATAGGGTATAATAGGAGTAGCTATGTATGGTGACACAACCTGAATACTGGGATCAAATCCTTTGGGATCACGACGTCCTAAAGAAATATCAAGAACTTCCATGGCAATTTCCGCTGCTTCCTCCCAATCTCCGAATCGCATGTAGCAAAGAATTAACTGGTTGACATCACGTTTCTGTAAAAAAAAACACAATTCTCAATAACTTGTTTTGTTATATCAAAATTTCGGTTCCTGTTACATAGAATAGAATGCCTTTCACCTTATACGAATCAAGTAACCATCTTGGCAGGCTCACGTAATGTCGGAGTAGAACTAAGGAAACTTCTTTGTGTAACGTTGTCTCTTTCCCTTGTTCCAAAGTAGTAACATACTTTTTCAAAACTAAGAATCCAATACCTGCAGCGCTTAAGTTTGCATTGTTAAAGTCTGTAAAAACAAAACGTCGTTATTTTCCTCATTACGATATTATTTTTGTCCCTAGGTTTTGATAAAAATAAAAACAAAAGTCTATAAAAATAGATATAAAAGTACAGAAAATAATTCTTTTAAACGAAAAAAATTTTGGTAAAAAAATTTTTTGTGCAAAAACAAATTTTCTTGACCACTTTTTTGTATCTTCCAAATCTTCAATAAAAAATTTTTGGTAAAAAAAAATTTTCTGAACTACTTTTTGTATCCTCCAAATCTTCAAAGGAAAATTTTTAGACAAAAAAAGTTTTTGGTAAAAAAAAATTTTCTGCACCACTTTTTGTATCTTCCAAATCTTCAAACGAAAATTTTTAGACAAAAAAAGTTTTTGGTAAAAAAAAATTTTCTGCACCACTTTTTGTATCTTCCAAATCTTCAATAAAACATTTTTGGTAAAAAAATTCTTTAAAAAAAATTTTCTGGATCAGTTTTTTGTATCTTCCAATACCACACGTACCAGATGTATCCAGATGCCGAATGTAATCCATGTCTGCACTTTCAGACGACATTTCGTATACCAAGTTGGTGCAGCTATGTGCAAAAGCGGTAACAATTGGGAGATACGAGATATTCCACATAGAAGCCAATTTTACAGCTTGATCGTAGTGATGAATTTGTATTAGAGATTCAACACAGGCTTTGGCTTTGTGAAGTTTATCTGTGAAACAGACATGAAAAGTCATTGATGAGAACTGTTTTTCTGGCTTCTCTTATATCGTGTTAGATGTCAAGCTAGGCGCCGACTAACGAGAGGCATATACGTTTATCTTCTACTTTGTTTTGTTTTCTAGGTTGTATCGTAGTCCTTCATTTAAATTTTCATTAGAATTTAAGTTCTTAGTATCTTAGTAAGAAGTTCTTACGATCAAATTTTATGGGCGTCACTTCTTTCTCGTCGTCCAAGAGCAGGAGAGATATGCAGAGCTCACACTCTCTCTGCATTTTCTCAATGGATCGAACATTGTCTCTAATTTCTACATCATCTCCCGAAAGATTCTGTTACAACGAAAAAAGCCACAAAAAGTTATCATAATAAGTTAGTGTTACTGTAACAGTAAGGAGTTAGTTACCTCTTCCGTAGTAATTTTAACATTTTGTAGTCTTGTTAGCCATTCTTCAACATCGAGACTGTCACCGGAACCAGTTCCTTTCTTGTCTTTACCTTCTTCTTCAGCCTTCATTAGTGTGATACATGTCAGGATATCCAAGTAGCAATCGCGCTGAATTTGTAAAGCTGCTCTATCTTTTCCTCTTGCTCCAACTTCTCGTATACGTTCAAGGAGTACCATGGCCGCTAAAATAGCAAAACTCGCTTAGTTAAGACTGAAAGTGATTGTTAGCTATGAAAAACTCACCTTTTTCAAAATTATTTCGAGAGAGGTAGTAAAAATAAACCATTTGATAAATACTATCCTCTGCTAATGGATCTGAGAGCTTGGCTTGGGCATGTAAAACTTTCTCAAGTTCACTTCGAAATCGTAACGTATCTCCAAAATCGTCAATGTTCAATCCAACCAGTACATCCACATCTCTCTTCTCAAGAATACGAATGACAAAAGTTCGTATCGAAGCCTCTCTTTCCTTCCCTTTGAATAGTTGTCCATTTGCTCCTATTGATTCCGTGGGCATTGCTAAGATGAAATTAAAAGCACTTTCGTAGTCTCCTAATGTCAAAGCATTCTTGAATCCGAGCACACTCATAATTCGAACTGAACGGTCATCCCGACAAACTGTGAGAGCTTTATGGGTCAGTCGTTGAATGCCATAAACGCATCCAAAAACTTGGAACAAACCAATAGCCTAAAATTGGCAAAAAATGTGTTCTTTCATTATATGGACATGAGAATTCTTTCTAGTATATAATTTTTTACCTTTTCGTAGAATGCGTTGGCATATAATTCTGGTTTTGCCTGAACTCCAAGTAGTTTATGCATGTACGTCATTTTCTCCAATTCCAGAGGAGAAATCGCCATGAAACGACTCAGAGCTAAAAGCGGATTTCGAAGGAATAAATCTGCCACGCCTTTGTAGAACGAGCCTATTCAAACAGAAACATTGGTTCACTTGGTTTAGGTTTGAACCTGCTTAAATTTTAGCGACAAATGCCGAAATGTGTTTCGATTTGATGCCTTGAAGAAGTCTTACTCAAAACTGATTTTTCAATTTCAGCCCGATGATGATATTTAAGTTGAGTCGAATAAGCCGCAAGAGCGTTATACTGCCCAGCGGAAATAAGAAATTCTTCGAAAGGACGACTAATAGAATTCTCACTGGTCCAGCTGTAAAAATAATACGAAAATGTAGCAGTCAACGGCACCTTACATTTATCTTCAAATTAGAATTATAGTGTTAGGATGTTCGGATACACTTACAGCGTTCTACCTAAAGCATCTGCATATGCCAACACAGCCGACGACTGCTTCTGAGGATCAACACGGCTCCGAATCGCCAACCCACCAGAAGACGAGTATGAAAAAAATTCCAATAGTTTAATGGGCCAAAATTCGGGTATTTTTCCATGAATTAGTTGATCACACGAAGGACAATTCAACAATGAGGCAACTTTACGACTGTTTTCACTGAAAAGGTTTCATGTTTTTGATTAAAATTGAAGAAATAGTAACTTAAGTTATAACAAAAATCGATCACTGAAAAATGAGGTAAATAAATTAAGAATTACCTCCAATTTTCATGTACGAACTCGCCCGGTTTTTCACAAAGTCCAAGAAGAGAATAATATCGGTAAACTGTATACTTGGCCATCTTCTGATCTACAAATGAAGTGACCATGGAGATATCAGAATCTTGTGAAGGTTGCGAAATAAACTGGTTCAGAATGGCTTGAAGGAGCTGAATATTTTTTCCAATTATGAATCTAAAATAGAGTTAGTTAACTTCAAACGCTACTTCAATCAAAAACTAATAACACTTGACAAGAACGCATACCGAATGTTCAGTAGCTGCTTGAGGATATGATATGCTACATTTGCTCCGAGCCGACTTCCCATAAAATGTAAACCAACTCCAGATGGTTGATTCAGGTCTGTTTCCATATTATCTGAAGAAACCTGTACTTCATCTTCCTCACGCTCGAAATCCCATGACGACAGCATCTCCAGTGTAGATTTCATCGCACAAGTTCCCTCTCCTTCTGAGCCGAAATCGCGTAATTTTGACGTAAGCATGGAAATAAAATGCCGACGTTCCTACGTAACAGTTTTTGGTTAGTCGTCTCAACCTGGCTTTTACCTACTAGTAAGTAATGTTAAAAACGTACAAGAACCTGAGCATGTGGATCGGTATCAATAAGCAGGTATGCAAGTTCATTCCAAATGGGGATTGTGCCCTGTTTTTCCTCCAACAATTTCTTGCCAACCTTATCATTATGAAATTCGTCCAAATTGGACTCAAGAAACTCCAGAATTTCCAGGTACTTTAGAAAACTGGGTTGTTGCTGGGAAACTATAACATTAAATAAGTAGTTTTGCTTAATCTAGTAATTTGCAGGAGATGGATAGAAATTATTTTCCTTAGCTTTGTTTCCATGTCAATTATTCATTTGATGTTACAAAATCTTACCAGAATTTACTGGGGAAATCATATGTGGAAAGTAAAATGCAGTCTCGATAAAATCCGTTGGACGAAGAAACGAAAAACGAGATTTCTTTACAATACATAACATCCTTGTGTTTTGCTCGTAAAAAATCCCAAATGGTTTGACCGTATTCTGTTGAAAAAAATTGAAAAATGTATATTTCTAATTCATTTTTTTTATTCAAATGCTACAAGAAAAAAAAAGAATAAAGAAGTTAGTTTAATTCTAGTAGTAAGCGATTCACTTACAACATGGTACTCCACACAACTAGTGTAAAATTCTCCCCAGTATTTCAAATTCAGTTCACGAAACTCGTCGTCAGGAATGGTTTCATCTGTTTCTGCCATAACCCCACAAACTTCACTGTCAATTACTCTCATCGCATAAAGCTTGGCGAGTTCCCAGTCATTTTCGGGCTTAGGAAAATTTGCCGAGTTCCGAAACATCTATTACAAACAAGAATTATGTTTGTTGAAAATATGCATTTTTACATAAAACACGTAGAAATTAACCATAAACCAACCAAAAGTAATACGACACTTACGCTAAGTGCACTATAAATTGTCGCAACACTAAAGGATGACTTGTTGAAAATCAAATCCGTGTAGAATTCTTTAGGCTCTGCTTCTATTGCCTCAGCCAAAAGGTCAGAACGTGGTGGAGGTTCAAGAAGCGTTAAATTGAAACGAGGTGCGTGCTGTTCAATTAGATCGTAGGACTTGACTTCCCAATCTGTATCTTCATCGGGGTTATTCACCAATGTAAACAAGAACTTGGATGTGAGACAAAAATCAATTACAGATTTTTCCTGAAAAATGTTTACCAAAAAATAATATTTCCTGAACTTTTTACTAAAAGTATTCTTAAGTAAGCAGAAGCTGAAACATTCTCAAAAAGTTCGTATACTCTGAAGCTAATGTAGTCGCCTTCATTGAGAATGAGTTTAGGTGGACCAGGCCCACGTGTATCTCGGAGACATTGAAAGATTTTGAAACCGTCACTGGGCATAAATACAGCTAACGTAGGATAGTCCTTAGGTTGACCTTGATGTTTGCGTAAAACCATCGTTGAATCTGTATTGTAAAATTTAGAGCAAGAACCCATAAGATGACAGAGTAATTCAAAATTAAATGACTAAACAACGAAAAATTCATTTAAGTTAGTCAAGGTTACTCTTCATTTATACCTGTAAACCCACCCACTCCAAAACGTTTATCAACAATTATATCATGAGCAAGTGTCCAAGAATCAATTGTTTGTAGATTGCCGCAAGTATAAAGCCGCAGATGTCCGTTCATAGACAATGTCACCAAGAAAAGATCCTTCCGTTCATGCATGATTTTGGCAGCAAAAAAATAAAGCCCAATTACCGCTTCTGAGGAATGGGTGGTACTGGAAGGTCTATATATTTACAGGAGAACCATATTAAAATGCGACACGATAAATGTTTACACGTACAGACGTACACCATCCTACTTACGATAAACAAAAAAAAACAAATTGAACTGACCTAAGAATTGACGGTGTATACGAAAGAATCTTCGATAAGAGGTTGGATTGACGAAGGTCATAGCACACAACAGTGTCATCTTTAGTAATTTTACAAATAGTAACTCCACCAGATTCATAAGCCATGGCAAAAATATATCCGCTGTTGTGAGGCATTATGCAGGACGAAGCTGTTGTTGGTACTGGAATGTCTATTGAGAATCCATAAGAATCGTAATCGTGCTACTATTTAGCTAATACGATCACTGTAAAACTGATTACGGGTTACGGCACTTACTAATTGTATTTTCGAAGAGCGAGAAGCTGCTAAACTTCATTGCAGCGGGACGTACTGAAGCCTGTTGAAAAATTGATGGCAGTTTGCTTCCACTAGCAGATTTCACATCCTGTCATAAGAAAGGCGTATAAATGTTACAATCAGATAGACACCAACCAGTTATTCCTGGCCCTGGATATGCTAAATATTGCAAATAAGTTTTTGTTAACTTAATTCTTTTACCTCTCCAACTTTGATCGGGTGTATGAATACAAATCGGTTGACGGAAGTGACAGTTGTAACGAGAATGACCACCACAGATTCTGTTTCTTGTATAGAAATTGGACCAACAATTGGAGAATCAGGAAACACAATTCGGAGCTAAGACAGCAAAATGTATTGAGAATAAATACTATTAGAAGAAGTACTTTACAAATTCCAGGTTTATTAACGAAGTGTAACTGGTTATGAAGTGACGGCATCCCCAGATCAACATTACCTGTTCTAAAAATGACATTTTCACCTTAAAATCATAACGTTTAAGATACCTGGTTGTCCTCTAGGTTGTAGTCCATAGAGTTCTCAGTTAGTTCCAACATGTCATTTAAGATTCTCCAATACATGAACCGATTCTCAGTGACGTGACGTAGTTGGTGTGGTGAATTTCTGTACGAAAATCCCCCCGCAGAATCAGAGAACTTCGTTCCTTGAAATGTCCCATGGCCACCAGCTTACAAATTGAATCGAATAAAACTTAGTAGTAATATTGTTCTAAAAATTCGTATAATAACTGTGTAATAATTGATATATACTTACCCAAGTTCATATCCATTTCGGTCCATTTCCCCGAAAAACGCTGATCAACAATAACTTCCCGGAACCCGTAACCCATCTCTCGAAGTTAGCGATTTATCCGAGGTATGCGAAACTAAACTGAATGAGTAGTATTCCACCAGACACAAGAGTCACAAGACACAAGAGGCACGATGGCGATTCCTAATCCGCTGACTTTTGAAGGCTGACTCTGAAAAAGCTGACTTTTGAAGGCTGACTCTGAAAAAGCTGACTTTTCAATTCTGACTCGGAATAAGCCGACGGAATGAGGAAACTATCGGGGAAATGTAGGGAAATCATTTCCCCACCGATTTAC
>JABASK010000027.1:57265-69671 GCA_019776465.1 Rambutanura hunanensis | reverse complement strand
AATTGTAAACAATGTATTGGAAATTAAAACTGGCCTATTGTTGGTGAAAACCCAGCGAAGCGCTAACACAGCTTCACGATTATCAATAACTTTACGATTATCAATAACTTTAAACTTTAAAAAATAAAATTTAATGAAACAAATACCAAAAAATTGTGAGTTTAAAACTCGTCTAAAAGCAAATGAGTAGTGGTTTGAAAAAAAAGAATGGTCTTACGAATTGTTGTTTACATTAAAACTTTTTCAGAAAAGTTTAGAAAAATCCAAGCCGAGTTTATTCTTTGGCCCATGTGAACTGAAACAAAAACGTTTTCTATAATCTCAATTGGTTCTTCATATCGTAACGTTTAGCCGAAACTCAAGTTGAAAATTTCAAGAAAACTTGAGTTCGTTAGCAGTGAGGCAAGCAAGGGTCAAATTCTTCTAAAGTAATAATGTTATTTTTAACTTTTTACTAATTTGACCTGGGGCCATCAAGACTAAAAGGCATATTCTTTTGTTTGCTTCTTATAAAAAAACGTTGACTGTTGAAATATTCGAATCATTCTAAAACAAAGTTTGGTAGGACACGAATGTTTCGTTGTCAAGCTTCGTAGATTTACTAGGAACAAGTCCTTATTGATTACAACTTTAAATTGTGAACCCAGAACAAGAAAAAATGGACAACGAACACGTAATACTTTCAAACTTTGCTGGAATCACGGTTGAATGTCCGGACTTTGTAGAAGAAGAAGTTCACTGGTCTCTCATTGAAAATACGGGAATAGGGAGCATTACTCTGCGCTTTCAATTTCAAAGGGCCACGGCCGGTAACATTTTCTTTTCCATTTCTTTAACCATTTTTTGTTACTTTTTTCGAATTGTGTTCCAGGTCGTCAACTGGTCCCTCTCGACTTGACATTGAATACGACAAATGGTACGATAGTGACAGTGGACGATTCCCGATGTCAAATCGTACTCCGGTCTCCGGTTGCAGTGGGTATTGATATCATGACTATGTTCATGGATCAAAGAGGTTATTTGAAACTAATGATATAAAATTAAAAGTTTTTTCAACTTTTTTTTTTAAAAAAAATAACTTGTGTTTTTAAGGTTATAAATACCTCGTGGGGGCACTGCGCGTGAGTGCTGAGTTAGGAACCATTTCGGAATTGGTAAATATTTAAATCTTAATCTAATTTTTGCATAAAATACATTTTGTACAAATTACTTATTTTGCATTTTAGGTGAGAATGTCTCCAGTCAGAGGATTATAATTTAAAAAATACTAAGACAACATTTTTTTTAGAATATTTGTAGAATTCTATTTAAGAATTAGTTTTAGATTTTGACTTTTTTTTTGTTTTGAAAACATTTGACTTCGTTATAATTTCATTTACAGATAGATGCTAATGCTCTGCAAATACACAACAACGAAACAGAAAACAGAGAAGAATTGGTTCCAGTTGAATCGGACGAAATTAATAGTAGTCCCAATAACCCCACTGTTTGACAGATGTTAGCGTTGCCTGCCTCATTAACATATTGAATTACAAAAGGATTGATTAAATAAAAAAAAAGTCAAAACTAGGTAACTAATACAAAGTTTTTGATTGACTTTCAATATAAAGTCCTTTGATTAAAGTTAAAAGTAAAATTAATTTCAGGAAAATTTATTTTCAAGGTTTTAACGTTTAAAGGTTTTGATTTCCGTTAGTTTTTGTCTATTTTTACCCTTAATTTCAAATATCTGTTACATATTTTGAAGTTGTTTTTTTTTCTTGTTAAAAGTTGTCAATGACAAATTTTGAAATAGAAGGGGTCAAAGTTTGTGAGAAAAAGTTTTTGTTGACCTTGAGAAGGTCATAGACTGTGACTACACTTTGAAACCTTCTGGACGAAGTTGACGGATTGTCTTGAACTAGATGGAAGTTGAGACCAAGAAGAGTCCTTTGAAAAAGGACTTGTGTCATTCCGTCAGAGCAAGAATTGTCTGAACTTTGACCTTGTTCTTTAATTAAAAAAAAGTATAAAAAATAAATAAGAAACATGAAAGGAGATTGTTGGAGAATATGACACTAAACTTACGAGATTGTAGTAGAAATAAAGATTCAAGAAATGAAAGTTCAACTGGGGTCAGGCTCAATTGTTGACATAACTTGGAAATTGACAGTAGTAAGTCACTAAAATCAAGTTAAGAAATTCATTAAAACTAAACTTTTTTTTTTAAATTATTATTTTTTTTTAAATTTGACTAAACCTATTTTGAATTTGGAGTTGGTCAGGCGTGACGGTTTTACTCGGAAGTGCCCAAACGCACAAGTGAAGTTCAAGTAACTGGGCCCAAATTCGCGATAAAATTTCGTTTTGAATTTCGCGCGAAAGAAAAGCAAATGGTGGATGACTTCGTGCATGTTTCACTGCCAAGATAAGCAAGTTCAACAAAGCATTCCCTAAAAGTACGCAATTAACATTTAACTTTTACACAAAAAAAAAATTGCCGAATGATAGTTTAAAATAAAAGGTCAAAGGTCAAGTTTTTTGTTGTTTTTACCTTGAAGTCCATTTGCTTGTTCCCAATAAAGTGCAGGTTGTCCAAAATTAAACACCATTAGCGGACAAAGTGCCAAAGGCCTAGGCATTCCTTCGCATGCAGTTGAAGAAACCATTGGTTTTTCCTTCGCCTCAATTTCGGACAAGGTTATTGAACTTGCTTGTGTAGAGGTTAATGACCCCGTCGTAGGACGCGCAGTCCCTTTCTTTTTGTTATTTTTCCGTGGGCCTCTTTCTTCCTGGACGGCTTTGGACAAAAAAATATAAAATAAATAAATATATAAATATTTTCAGGAAAAAAAGAGTATTTTCCCAAAAAAAAAATGGCATTTAACAAAAATGACATTGACTGAGGGTAAAAAAGCTTTTTTTTTTGGATTTCATATTGTAAGAGGTTGACAATGAGGGTAAGCTTTTGGAAAAGGGGGTAAAAGTGAAAGGTGAGTGAAAGTTTTTGATGGTAAATTACTCGTTATGAATAAATAATATACAAAAACTACACAAAAAGTCTTCTGCCCTCTCACTTCACTCACTTGGATGACAAAAGGAGATATAAAAAAAAAAGTTTTTTGTTATTTTGAAAAAAAAAAAAAAGTTTTTGTCCTTTTGAAAAAAAAAAGTGTTTTTGAACTGTTGAGGTCATGCGAGCTTTCAAACTGCTCAATTTTTCAAAAGCTTTTTTCTCGTCTACTTTTCAAAAGGCAAAAGACTCAATTGGTTTCCATTAGAAAAAAAATCGAAGGACTCTTGAGCCTTCATTTTTTATTTCTTTTTGAAAAGTTACGCTTTAAAAAAGAAGCATTTCGTGTCTAAGTTTGCGCCCCCTCCCCCCCCCCCCCCCCGCCAAATGGGGTGGGGGGAGGGTGGTTTCTTGGTAAAAGTTACCCAAATTACCCTGGAAAGTTTAGCGATTTTTTTCTGAGAGGTCATTTGACTTTTTCCTAAGCCTCAAGACCTTTCAAGTCTTTGAGAGTTCAAAGGTCAATGACCTTTAGTTACCATTTGTGTTCATTTTGAGGTGAAGACACTTCTTGAGGCGACAACCCGGGCACCAGTTTCTTCTCGCCTTGTCGATGACGCAGTTTCCAGTTCCTTTAGCACACGAATAATTTTTTTTTTTTTAAATGCTTTTTTAAGTGTTTTTTTTTAAATTTAAAAAAATTAAAACTTTTTTCTTCGTTACCAATACAGTTGTACAGAATATTTCTTCGAATGGATCTTTTGAAAAAACAAGAACATCCATCGCAACAGTAAACATTGTAATGTTTTCCATAAGATTTGTCACCGCAGACCATGCAGGGCACTGGAACTGGAAGAGTTCTTCCTACAAAATCACAAAGGTTAAAGGTCAGACTAAGAATTTACATTTTTTTTTAGCTTACCCATAGTGTTCTTCAAAAAAAAGGAAGCGTTTTTGTGAAAAAAGCGACAAGGTTCTGGCTCTGGTCAACTGTTCAACCCTTTTGTCACCAACAGGTGTAGAAGAGGGCAAGAAAAGTAGTCAAAAAAAAAATACCCGGGTGAAAGTCAGAGAAAAGTGCTTAATTCCCCGCCTACTTTCTTTAACTCCAGTCAAAAGAAGTGGGAAATGGGAGGGAACTTTCACCAAAGTGTCCAACCCCACTTCGATGTAACGAAAAACGACCCCATCCATGCATGATTGTGTAATTTTGTGGTATTCAGTATTGAATTGTGACCTTTAACCTCTGACCTTGTCGTCTTTAACCATCTGGAGTTGACACGGTCCTCTATCTTGAAGCAAAACAGTTTAGTCTCAAGTATGACCTGGTTCTACAGCATACGTTTTCAATTTGACCTTCCGTGACGTTTTTCTCATTAGCAATTTTAACCAATCAGTCTGCTCGCTCATGTGAGAGCAATTAGGTGGGAACTTAACCGTAATGTGTGACAAGGTTAATTAGAAAGTAAGGAATATTAACTGTAATCTTTATTGTAAAACAACATTTGTAGAGGTGAGTGACCCCGTTTGACCTCAGTGGATACCTACACAAGTGTCAATTTATAGTACTTAATAAGCAGTATGTACTGTTTGCGAATTTAGAACGGTTTTCTATGCAATTTAAAATTGTTTTTTGAAAAATAGGTTTTTTTTTAAGAATTTTTTTTGTGGTTTAAAGCGTTGACTAAAAATTATTTAAAAAATTGTAAATAAATTTGCTGGAGAATAAACAGTTAAACAGAACACTTCAGATGTTAGAGGCATTTTAGTCTTTGTTGCCATTCACCTTATATTTGTCACGTTATTGACCCCGACGACAGGTATGGACAGACTGTCTTGTCGATGCCCAACTCTGTACGCACTACCAATGAGGTAACTTTTAGATTAACTTTGGATGATCAATTGAATATTTCCAAAATCCAAAATATTGTTCTTATGTCCCTAAATCTGGAAGGAGTGGAGGAGGAAGTCAATGTGGAATTGTGATTGATTACTTTTTGACACACGGGCTACTGTCAGATACCCGATCTCAATTAAACCGTCCCAGAGTGTAGAAGGTAAGTTTAATAATTTTGGCATATGTTTACCCTTTGTTCTCTCGAATTGACCTCTGGATTACGTTATATTGTTTTTATCTGAATCAAATCATAGAGAAGAGGATTTTTGTATCATCACTAAAAAAAGTCAAGAGTCATTTGTTACCATAACTCTCAAATTTACTTCGTCAAAAATTTGTTTATCGAGATAGATAAACAATCAAATCTGCGCATTCGTAAGCTGTCAATCGATCGGAGGAGGTCAGAAGTAATATCGAAATTCTGTATTTCATAGGTCGAGGGTTTTGGAGCAGGACCACTGCTCCGGACCATCCGTGTGGTGAACCATCATCGTGACGAGACTTTATACTTGAGTTGACATTTGTGTTCATAACTGCCTCACCATGAACAATAATAAGCCAGGAGGTCTGCAAAAGAAAGAAGGCAAAATGAGAATCCGAGCATTTCCGGTGAGTCAAGTTAAATGTCACACTTTAATCATAATTGGTCAACTATGCCTTCTTTTCCTGTAGATGACTATGGATGAGAAATACGTCGAGAGCATTTGGACTTTACTAAAAAGTGCGATACAAGAAATCCAGAAGAAGAACAATTCAGGGCTGAGTTTTGAAGAACTTTATCGGAATGCCTACACGATGGTTTTACACAAACATGGTGAACGTCTCTACACTGGTCTCAAAGAAGTCGTGACGAATCATCTCGAGTCGAAAGTAAGTCAATTTATCTCAATCTTAGCTTAAAATTAGTTACAGTTATCCAGGTTGTGCTTATTGCTTACTTATCAATTAAACCTTTCGTTAGGTTCGTGACGAAGTTCTTCGTTCTCTTCACAATAATTTTCTCCAGTCACTCAACCAAGCCTGGAGTGATCATCAAACGTCCATGGTTATGATTCGTGACATTCTTATGTACATGGACCGTGTCTTTGTTCAACAAAATAGTGTAGAAAACGTCTATAATCTGGGTCTCATAATTTTTCGTGACCAAGTTGTTCGTTATGGTGGAATCCGTGATCACTTACGAGATACCCTACTTGACATGGTCATGAGAGAACGACGTGGTGAAGTGGTAGATCGATTAGCCATTAAAAATGCCTGTCACATGCTCATGGTCTTGGGAATTGAAGACCGGACTGTTTACGAAGAAGATTTTGAACGTCCATTTCTCAATCAGTCATCAGAATTTTACAAGGTAAAAACTAAAAAAATCCTTAAAGAATCCAAACTTTTCCCTGACCTTTCTTGACCTTTCCTCAACATAATAGTTGGAGAGTCAAAAATTCTTGGCTGAAAACTGTGCATCAGTTTATATAAAGAAAGTTGAAGCAAGAATTAACGAAGAAGCAGAAAGAGCTAAGCATTACTTGGACGAATCGACAGAATCTCGAATTGTCGAAGTCGTTGAAGACGAATTGATTAAAAAGCATATGCGTACAATTGTTGAAATGGAAAATTCTGGAGTAGTTCATATGCTCAAGTATCAAAAGACGGATGACTTGGGTTGTATGTATAAACTTTTTCATCGTGTCCATGAAGGGCTCAAAACTGTATCAGAGTGCATCAGTCGATATCTTCGTGAACAAGGCAAGGGTCTTGTAAGAGAAGATGACTCGACCAATGCCATTACTTTTGTTCAGGTAAAGTAACCATTCCAGAACTTTTACCTTAATGTAATCGAAAGTTAACTAAAAAGTTTTGTTCTGTGTTCTAATTTTTTGGTTTTTCTTTAGAATCTTTTGGATTTGAAAGACCGATTTGATCACTTTCTAATTAATTCGTTCAACAATGATAAAATCTTTAAGCAAATGATTGCTTCGGATTTTGAATACTTTCTCAACCTCAATCAAAAGTCACCCGAGTATCTCTCACTCTTTATCGATGACAAATTAAAGAAAGGTGTCAAAGGGGTAAGGGTCAAATACAAAAAAAAACTAAAAAGCCAAAATGTTATGGTACTTTTTTTTTTGAAAAACTTTAGATGTCCGAACAAGAAATTGAAACTGTTCTTGACAAAACGATGGTACTCTTTCGATTTCTATTGGAAAAAGACGTTTTTGAGCGTTACTACAAGCAGCATTTGGCTAAACGCCTACTTCTCAACAAGTCAGTTTCGGATGATAGTGAAAAGAACATGATTTCAAAACTAAAGGTTATACAAATTTATTGAAAAAAAAAAGAAGTTCAAATGAAAAAAACTAAACGAGTTCGTTTTTTAAAAAAAAGTTTATATACCATCGTGTTTGTAACTCTAACTTTCTCTGTGTCACAGACTGAGTGTGGATGTCAATTTACTACAAAATTGGAAGGAATGTTCAAAGACATGACAGTTTCCAATACGATCATGGATGAGTTCAAAGAACACGTACAGGTCACTGGGGTCAGTCTTTATGGAGTTGATTTGAGTGTCCGAGTTCTCACAACAGGATTTTGGCCGACTCAGTCTGCTACACCGAAATGCACCATCCCGAGTTCACCAAGGAATGCCTTTGATGCCTTCAAACGGTACGTTAATTCAATCAAAAAAACGATCTAGATTTAACTATTTTTTTTTTGAAAAAAAAAATGAGTAATTTCTCGTTTTTTTTTAAAAACAAGGTTTTACTTGGGCAAGCACAGCGGACGTCAACTAACACTAAATCCACAATTGGGCTCAGCAGATTTAAATGCTGTTTTCTTTGGTCCAAAACGTGAAGAAGGTGAAGGAAAAGATGGAGCAAGTTCATCAACCTCATTAATTCCATCACTTCTTCCTGGCAGCAAGTATATGGGCCCAAGGAAACACATTATTCAAGTTTCTACTTACCAAATGTGTATCCTTGTCTTGTTCAATAATCGGGACAAGTTGACATACGAAGAAGTCCAGAGTGAGACTGACATTCCGGAAAAAGATCTTATCCGTGCCTTGCAAAGTTTGGCTATGGGAAAGGCCTCACAAAGAATTCTCATTAAACATCCCAAGACCAAAGAGATTGAACCATCACATGTTTTTTTTGTCAATGACTCATTCTCATCGAAACTACATAGGTAATTAATTTTTTTTAAAAAAAAAGATTTTTTTTTTAAAATTATTATTATTTTTTTTTTAAAACTGTTTTTTTTTTGTCGTTTTAGAGTCAAAATTCAAACGGTTGCAGCCAAAGGTGAGTCAGAACCAGAACGAAAAGAAACGCGGAATAAAGTAGATGAAGATCGTAAGCATGAAATAGAAGCAGCAATTGTACGAATTATGAAAGCTCGCAAGAGACTTCCGGTAAAAAAAAATGTTTTGATTTTGTTTTGTCGAAAATTGATGAATTTTGTAGTAAATTGGTGATTTTTGTTGTGTAGCATGCGAGTTTAGTGGCTGAAGTAACTGAACAACTGAAGAGTCGCTTTCTACCACATCCTGTTGTGATCAAAAAAAGAATTGAAGGATTAATTGAACGGGAGTATTTAGCACGAACGACAGAAGATCGGTAAGAGATGCTCTGTTTTTTGTAGAAAAAAATGAAAAGTTAACAGGAAATGAGATAAAATTTACGAGTTTTTTTTTGAAATTGATATATCACTTTTTTCTAAAAAAAAAAAATTTTTTTTTTTTGCTCTTCTACCAAAAAACAGGAAATTATACACGTACGTCGCTTAGGAATTGAAATTTGAACTCACTGGAAGTGTAGACGAAACGGAAGTGAAAGTGAAATCAACACCCTCAAAAACCAACCACCACATTTTCCTTTATAAAAAGTGAATTTCATTAAAACTAGACCCCATTTTACAACATACAACACCCTTCTCTAGGAAAAAAAAATGGAAAAGCAAAATTTTCTAAACTTGACACAAAAAAATTCAAAAATTTTCAAAAAAAAAGAATAATTTCTTCTCTCTTTTTTGATTCACTTTTTTTTTGAAATTTTTGGGGAAAATGGTGGAGGGCTCTTTTTTGGACAAGGGAAAAAGTCCAGATTGTGATATGTAATTTAAAAGCTAAACACCCCGATTCTCTTTTTCGCTTCCATGGTGTCTCCTTTTAAAAAGTAAAGGGTTCGTTGTCTTTTTTTTTGATTTGATAGAACGTGAACTTTGACCCCCTCCCCCCCTCCTTAACTCATCCCCCCCCCCCCGCTCCCCTATCAACGTGAACTTTTGACTCCCTAAGTGTTAACTTTTGGTTCAATTACGTAAAAAAGTTTAAAGTAAATTAAATGTTTGTGAGGGTAATTTAAATTAATATTTAAAAGTCTAACTATTCAATTAATTAAGAAGGTAAGAATGAAATTCTGTAACTTTTAAATTCTCCACTTGGTAAGTGTGAATGAAGTATTTAAAATTGAGTAAAAAAAATAAATAAAATAAAAATGTTTGAATTATCAAAAAAATTTTACTTAATCTCAACGTAATTGTTTTCGAAGTTTGTTTTTCTTTATAGAAAATTCCATTTTAGATGCTTTTTTTCTTGAAAAAAAAAACGACGAAGAGTGAAGAATTACAACCCCCTCTCTCTTCGCCCCACCCGGTGGTGGGTCTGATTCATGTTCTGTTGATCCTTGGCTTTTTTCCTTCGAAAGCTCGAGAAAATGAGACTGAAGAGATTCAAGTCACGTCGATAATGGAGGATCTTCTAGAAAGATCAAAAGGAAGAAGAGGGACTTTCCCGGGTACGGCGTCCAAAAAACTCCTGGAGTCATCAGATGAAGGTTTTCACTCCGAAGAATGTGAATGAGATGGCATTCCCTTGGTCTGGACTCGTCTGCCCTTGAAACTTTCTGGAAGGTAGACCAAATTTTTCGTTCAGAAGACAAATGAAGTTTAGGGACAGAGTTAGTTTTTTGTCTCCTAGTCCTTTGCAATCTAAAAAAATATTTTTTTTTAGAAGACGCGTTGTGGAAATCCCACAGGTAGCCACGGGGCAGATGACAAATTGACACTTTCTCCGCCCCCCCCCCCCGCCAATTTTCCTAGGAAAGTGGCACGACAGTTGGCTGTTTCTTTGTTGTAAAGAACTGCGCAGGTTTGACGTATAATTGAATCTCATCAGAATATCAATCCAATTTTGACAAGTCCTTCTTCTATTATAACTTACAGGACCGTGGAGATGACACCGTGGCGGTGTGATCTACTACTACTTTTGTAAACCGTTAGGATCTTTTGGATCTAATTGGATCTCTCTCACTCTCTAGTACATTCTTCCAATTTGTGGATCACGTTACTCAGACACCGTGGCGGTGTACAAATCACAGCTTTTATGAAACTTACAAGTAGTTTGGGAGGAGGAGAAAAGTGACTTGGGAACAAAACCATTTGAAATTTAATCTTGTCCAATTTAAAATTTCACACACGCTTCTTTTTTTAAATGACCTTTGAACTTTGCGTTGGCTGTTAGGTTAACGCGTTGCGCACAGTAGATCGAAAACGATTACCTCGAAAATAATCAGCGTCAAAGCAATATGCTCTTTAACTTAAAAATTGAAAGAATGCTTTAATATTATTTTCGAGGTTATTGCAGTAGGACCAAAAGGCTTTAGAGCTAAATTTCCTCAAACGCTAAATTCTTGGCTCATTTTTCTTGGCTACAGCACTTTTTAGATGAGGACTAATCTTAAGAAAATTAATAGCTTAGGATTTGTTCTCGCCTAAAAAAAGCAGCGGAGGGAGAAAGTTTAATTAAGGAAAGTGAAAGTCAGTTTTTACATGGATTAGATTTTTTTTTTAGATCTTAGATTTTCTTCTTTAGATTTCTGATCATGAAGGGCTTTAAGTATAAAAGTCCATTAGAGACAACGCCAGAAAAAAAAACAGTCCCTCTTTTTTCCATTTTCGTTTTATGTTTTGGCAGGAAGGATTTGAAAGTGTCAGTCTTGGAAGACGAAAATCGGTCCAGTGCCTTCTGTCGTCCAGAATAACAAATGGTTAAGTTAAGGATTTTGCCTGGACAGTCAATAAATGTAAACGAAAAAAAGGAAAATCAACCACTGAAGGGAAAGGAAGAGGAAAAGTCACCTAATTGAATAAGTGTCAGTCAACTGAACAAAAGAAAAAAGGAAACTGGACGTTGCCTACTACTATTCACTTCATTCTTTTACACTGCTTACAGAATATAGAATGAGATTCCACAACAAAGTCCAGCAATGTTTCACTTTTAAAAAAAACAACATCCAATTTGTTAGAAAGAAACGGAAGCTCCTCCCCCTATTTTGAAAAAGATGGTTGTTTATTTAAAAATTTGAACCAACTGCTTTGGCGCCAAAAACGTTTTGTCTCAGAGAAAAAACGTTTTTTCTCTCTTCTTCTACTCCTCTCCTCCAGTCGTCTCAGATTTTAATTTGAGTGTAAATTGGATTTGTTTCTGTGAAAAGCAAAACGAGTCTTTTTGAAGTTGTTAATTAAGGTAGGAAAAGCGGGTAGGATAGTACCCGAACCCGGGTATCACTCCCTCACCTACAATTTTTGAGAGTCAATTAACTTCAAATTTCTCTCTTGTTTTTTTTTCTCCCGTGTGTTCAATGAAGTGTATAGTGTTAGTTTATGATTGTCGGCTGTGAAAAGTACTCAGAGAACTGTAGCGACGTAATTGTCTCCAACTTTGGTCGTTATTTTGTTACAGAAGAGGTAGTCATAAAAAGAAGGGAAAGTAGAAAAAATTGAGGTGAAAGTGGAAATTTGTAACTGGGAATTGAAGAGAAAGTCTTGAAAATTTTCTTAAGGTAAAAACACTACTTTTAAAAACGACAAGACTTTACAAGAGATTGTATGTTGTAGTGTCTAACAACCTGCTTCGTTCTAAAGGTAACAAAGTAAGAAGACGCGGCGGCGGCGGTAACTTTCAACTGCCGCACACTCGATCTTAGGAGGATCATAATTAAAGGAATAAATCTTCAAAGTAGAAGGGTTCTCGTGGTGGTTTTCACTTTCTACTTTTCGTAATTTTGTAAAAGGATAGTCTCCTAGTTAAAAAAACTACAAGACATTTCCTCCAAAAACAAAAACCTCCAACCCCCAACTTACTTCCCTATTCAAAAGGGGAGTTTCTTTTAGAGGAGGAAAAGTACTTTAGAGCCTTTGACTTCATGACCTTTAGTCTCTCTTTAATGCTTAGGTAGCAAATCTGTCGTAACTTTTGAATCAATTTGATCCAATTGATTTATGTCGTAATTTCCTCCAAAAAGTTTTTAAGATCAAGGGAAATCAGGCAGGAGGAGAAGTTGGCCAAACTTCTGTGACTTCCTAGAGAAAGCTTCCCTTCGGGAAGTCAGGAAGTCAAGAAATCCGAAGAGAAAGTTGAGAATGGTCAACAAATGCCAATTTTTTAATCAAATTGAGAGTAAGTGAAAGTGACATGCTCCCCCCCCCCCTCCTGCCCGGAAGGCGGGGGGGGGGGGGGG